>CAEFZX010021876.1:0-10672 GCA_903066825.1 Alfaro cultratus | reverse complement strand
CCACTGATGGTGAGAGGCTGGATGTCCGTTTTGTTCTTCCTGAAGTCGATCACCAGCTCCTTTGTTTTGGAGATGTTAAGGAGCAGGTTATTGACTTTGCACCACTCTGACAGCCGCTCCACCTCATCTCTGTACTCCAGCTCCCCCTCCCCCTAAATGTTCACACAAGCAGGCATATACAAAATACACTTGGTCCCAATTTGACACCTGTTAGCCATTTTTTTCCTGTTATAGTAGCTGCACTGAGTTTTCTGTTGGATACATCCTCACAAGCAGAGATGGGAGATGAGAGTATTTGTAGCCCTTGAACTTTTCCATGGTTTGTCACATTACAACCAAAAAGATAAATATACATATTTCATTAGAATTTAATGTGAAAGCTCAACACAAAGTGGTACACAATTGTGAAGTAGAAAAAAAGTTAGATGATTCAAAAAAATGTTTACAAATAAAAATCTGAAAAGTGTGGTGTGCAAAAGTATTCAGCCCTCTTTTTTCTGAGTGCAACCAATTCCACTCTATTTATGACTAAATAGAGTCCAGCAGTGTGTAAGGTAATGTCAGGGGGGTCTGTCCACAGCACAAATATTGTCTTTATGGAAGAGTGGCAAGAAAAAAGCCATTGTCAAAAGAAAATCATAAGAAGTCCGGTTTGCAGTTTGACAGAAGTCATGGGAAGATGGATGGAATAAAGGGCAAAGTTGGAGAAAACCTGTTGGAGTCTGCAAAAGACTTGAGACTGGGGCGGCGGTTCCAGGAGGACAGCAACCCTAAACATACAGCCAAGGCTACAACAGAATGGTTTAATAAAAAAATATCCATGTGTTAGAACAGCCCAGTCAAAATCCAAACCAAAACCCAATTGAGAATCTGTGGCAACATTTGAAAACTGCTGTTCACAAACGCTCTGCATCTAATCTGACTGAGTTTGAACTGCTTCACAAAGAAGAATGGACAAACATTTCAGTCACTAGATGTGCAAAGCTGGTAGAGACAAACCCTAAAGACTATCTGCTGGAATCACAGCAAAAAATTGTTCCACAAAGTATTGACTCAGGGGGAGGTGAATACTTTGACACAGCACACTTTTCATTGTTTTATTTGTAAAATAACAAATGTTTTGAATCACATAAATTACAGTTGTTAAGCATGAGAGACGCACTCTCCTGAAAGCATCACTTTCACGTTCCCATTACCAGGTAGAGCACAAGAATAGAAGGAACACATTGTTTGGGGAGGGGAGGTTGGGGTGTGGCATCCTCAGTGTAGTGCAAAATCATGGTTGCATGAGCATTATAAGAAGTCTGTGGGCCAGATCTTACTGTATCGACAGTTAGACAGCTCATCTGGGTCCACTCGACCACTAGATCTACGGGAGGGTTCAAACTCCACTCATTCATTTTTAGCTTACAGAAAGAGCACCAAGCCACCAAATGAACAAAAGTAAACTGACCAATGATATTTAAGCTTAGGATTTGCAAACTCTCACCAACTCGTATAGATGTGGGCTGCGAACAAAATGTTTTGACACAAATTATTTTTTTTCTCCACAATTTTGTTAATAGTGAAGAGGATTGTACAATAAAAAAAAATCCTATTTTTTCTTTTTTTTTTTACTTAAAGGAAAATCTGAAGATATGCACAGTGCGTACAACTGCAGGCGCTACTATGAATACCATTTCTTTATACTTGAAGTGAAAAATTACAATAAGGTCACATCTGCTAGTTGTATTGTATAGTCCCACCAAGACAAAGATATTTGGGTTACATGTACAACGGGTTGGAAGTTGTTTTCCACAGCTGCATCAGAACCACACTGTCTTGCCCCTTGTTTTGGAGTTATTATTCTTGGTATAAAACTCATGTGTTGTCTCTGCCTGGCAGAGCTTTTATCCAGAATTGCTTCATTATTGATTGTCCTACAAGCTCTCTGAGTTGTGCACAATTCATAAATAAACCTGATTAAGTGATTTTACCTGAACAGTGCTTGGAAATAGTTTTTTTCCACCACATATTCAAAAAAGGGCACTTGGGGCATCAAGAAGGGGGCTGGGGCTCAGGCCCCCTCCGCCCTCCCTCTGCACGTGCCTGCTAAAGGTTATCCTAGACTAGAGCATTATGATTTCACCACTAGCTTTCACTGCTGGTATAGTGTTGTTTTGGTGATGTTTGATGTTGATTTTGTGCCAAAAGTAAACTACTTGTGATTATGTCCCAAAAGTACAAGTTTCTATCAAACAATAAAGTATTCTCCCTCAAGGTTTTGAGAGATTTGGACCAGACATGTCTGTTTCCTTTGAAGGATAAGAACTCCCTCTTCCTACTCTGACATAATAGAATACATGAGATTTTTGACAATCCAGCAGCAAAATGGTAACTCTTAGCTTTTCCGCTGTTGCTGTTGGCTTCTTAGTAGCCTCATTCACTAGTTTCAGTACTCTCATCAATTTTGTACCTTCAAAAGTTTACATGTCAGCTGGGATTCAGTAGGTACATCACACAGCCGTCCTGGATTCCTCCTCCTTGCTGAAAGGCAACAGCAGGGAACAACAACCTCGCCATACAGCCTGCAAAAAGAACCGGTTTTTATGCTGTTATTCACACTGCGATGCTAACTTTAAGGAAATGTGTCACATTCTTTCAGTTCAGTAAGGTAAGCAACTTATCATAGTCATTGAATGTTCCGTTTTAGTGACGGGTCTTTGAACGCAGCACGGTAACAATCTACGTGAGCTGCATCTCATTTACAGCTGGAAGTGGGTGACATGCAGCCAGCATCTTGGTTTGAAATTAAACTTGCTTTTGCACAGCTGTTTAGCTTGTGTATTCTCTAAACAGCGTTGGATATGAAAAGACCTCCGAACTTACTTTATCAACAACGGGCTGTTTGCCACTGAAACACCGACTGATGCGACTCTGTTTGTGGTGGATTTGTGAGGGCTGTACGCTTTAAAAAGTAAGTGAACAATAGTTTTACACCTGTTTCTGTGTCGTTAACCTCTAAACTCTTGAACGGAGTAATGATGTAGGAATGGTGACGGTGCTGTACTTACAAAGAGCTCCTTTGTTTACCTTTGCTGTGTGTAGGCCTCGGGTTGTACTCGGTCCACACTTAGTAAGTAAAGTCGAAAAATCTTTAATTGAGAAACTTAAAGTGTCTAATGTCTAGTGGCCGCCCCGTGTCAACGTTAGTCATTCTAACAGTGTTTCTTTCATACAGAGTTAAAACTAGACTGCTGATAGATACACAGCTGTTTATACTGAGCTAGCTGTGCTATGCTAACTACCAATACATTTAAGCTAAAAGTATGAAGCGTCATATATTAAAGTCATGTAAACTACTAGACTTGGCTCAGATATTTGTGCTTTTTGTTCATGACATTTGACGTTGTCGCAGCCGCTCATGCGTCTCGTGCCTGTTTCTTGATATGAATTTCGTTGCCCTGTTTGGATGAATATCACCGCCACGCCTCTCGTGTCAATGTTTGGTTCCAGATATGCACGCGCCCAGCCGGCCGGACTACGTGTCTGTCCACTTGACTGGACAGCAGACTGGGAGCTACAATAATGGCAAGCAGTGGAGGAGACAGTCGTACTGGAGGGTAGGTCTGATGGGAAAGCCATCGTTCTGTTCTGTGTCCGGTCAGATCAAATGTTTTTCTAACTCATATGATCCAAGTATCTTCAGAGTCCTGGATGGTGATGCTGTGGCCAGGAAGGATTAATTTAACTTACCATAGGTCTAAAGAGGCCTCTGACGCTAGACTTGGAAATAGGAGGCTACTGAACATTAATATGTTGGAACACATGCAGAACTATTTTTGAATTAAACCAGAATTAAATTTGAATAATTATCATATGCAAAGATCTGCTTATTGCCTATCAGTGATTTGGTTCAGATTCCCAGCTGCAACCCTTCATCCTAGGACCTTTCCTCCCCAGAAACATTAGTCATCATCATCACCTGAAAAAGTAGGGTTGCAGTCCTTCAGTAGTACTAGCTCTCTCTTCATCACTCCATCTAGCTTCTTCTTTCAAAACTCCAGATAAATTGCACAAGTCTTCGCTAATGTTGCTCACAACTTCCTCTGATTCTCATCCTTAGTTGTTTACGGTTTGACTTACTCTGATTATGTCTCAAGTTTGCACTGGTGTTTCATTTACTACAGACAAAAACAGCGACGCTCTGAATTGCTTTGGGATTTATAGCTGCCTGAGAGAAATATTTATTATTAAAAACTTTTGTGTCCACAGAATGAAAGCACAGTAGTTCATCTTTTTAAATCTTGTGAGTGGTTTTATCATGATAGTGACACTTCAATCATTGTAAAGTAGAAGATGGAAATATTTGGTTATTTTCACAGTGTGAAACTGTTCAGCATTCCAGATTTTATTAGGAGACAGGACATGTTGAGTCACTAACCATCCTCAGTCTCAGTGAGAGTCCCCTTCTGT
Organism: Alfaro cultratus; assembly: GCA_903066825.1. Classification (NCBI taxonomy): domain Eukaryota; kingdom Metazoa; phylum Chordata; class Actinopteri; order Cyprinodontiformes; family Poeciliidae; genus Alfaro; species Alfaro cultratus. The sequence continues at coordinate 6,217 of CAEFZX010021876.1, read as the reverse complement.
GTGTCTTCAGAAATGGAAGCAGCTGTCCAGGCTACAGCGGAGTCTTTTCCTCTTCATGCTCGTACTGCTTTTCATCTGTGGCCTGGCTTCCTATTCTTCTGTTACCAAGCAGCTCCGAGGTACGCTTTCCTGTATGTTGGACAACCTTTTGCTTTTGAGTCTGTTGTTGGTGCTTTTGATTATCTGTCATTGTTGAATTTTTACTGAACAATAAATTTGTCTTTTTTTGTAATCTGTACAGTAAATACTGATTGTTGTTTTGCTTGTTTCAAGGTTTTACAGTGAGAGAGCAGCAGACTGAGAGCAACATCCTTCTGAAACCCTTCAAACCTCATGTGCTGCCGGAGCCTGTCAAACAGGGCCAAGACCCGCTGCCTGAACAGCTCTCTCAGGTTACAGATCTGGCTTAGAATCTCCACTGGCATCTATCACAGCATATCTAAAGACTTAACTCCAAAGAGAATAGCAGAATTACACTGGAGCACTTAAGCACAATAAAAACATCCTTTAAATAGTGAAAAGAAAACCAATGAGACCATGATATTTATAAACTCCAACATCTTTTAGCACCCTTTGTGAAAATATTTCAGAAAATATTTATTCATTAGTAAGGTCACTTTTTTTTGTTGTTTTTTTTAATATATTTTTTTTTTACACAAAATCATCACTGGAAACATTGAGGAATGTTCATACTTAAGCACTTCAGTGTTTGATTTGAATATGATTCTACAGCCCTACAAAATCTGTCTCGTTATTTTCTAAATTCCATTTTATTTTGTCCCAAATTTCACTTTTTCCAGTCTAACCATATGTTTATTAATCCAAAACATGTGGAATTCTGAAGTTTGAAAACTAATTCAGCAATTCTGTTATTTAACTTTCACTAAATATAAGAAGGTGCTGCGAGTTCAACAGATCACTGAGGGCTTTTAAAAGTATGTCCTGGTCATGTTTTTGTAGAATAAAAAAAACAAAAAAAACAATTAGGAGCAAAATAAAAACGTTTAGAGTTTAAGTTGGCATCAAAATATGTCTGAAAAAGTAAATCTGTAAACGATTAAACCGTGTGCATAATGAATAGGACCTATCTTCATTTTTATTTCTTTCATCTTTGACAGGCATCTTCAATACATGGCAGCTAGTCTTCTTAGCCCCCCAGTCAATGTTTCCCTGGCTTTACCAGAAATGGTTGAAACTGCCGAGGTGTTTCTCTGTCTTAAACTTTTCTATTAGCTTTGTTCACTTCAGTGGTTCTGTGAGCCTTTTTGCCACAGCTAACCTTGTTTTCTGTCTGTGTGGCGATGAGAGCTGAGCTGACCCCACCTGGTCTGGTAACAGGAAGACCTGGTCAGGTGCCAAAATTCTTCAAAAACTGCTCCATTTCTTTTCCTACTTGATGATATCAGGGAATTATGTGAGATTCCATGTTTTGTAAATAATTTAAAGAACGCATAAAAATGTCTGTACATAAATAAATAACATTTGATTTAATGTGTTCAGGGGTCATTTGGTTGATCATGGCAACCACAGTTAAGATTACTGGTTATGTTTTGACATCCAGGTCTGGATCTCGATGTATTGAAAAATACTTTTAATCCCCTACAAGTGTTAAGAAATGAATTTAAATGACAAAGCATAATTACAGACTAATGTGTTTGTCAAAGTTGTGGTCTATACAACAGCACATATTTCCAGTTTAGGTTTCATGAACATGCATTTCTTGAAGCGATAACTAGGTTTAGATATAATTTGCTGATTGTTGTTGCTTGTGCTGTCATTTGGCAGAGGAAATTATCCAATAAGAGAGGACCTCCTGTCCTTCCGAACCGTCTTCAGAAGAAAGGAAACACATCTAATATTCTGTCTGAAGTCAAGGCAGCTGACATCAAGAAGGAGGGAGAGGAGGAGAGAGTCATCAGGTAAGAGTTACCAGTTTGGTTACAACAGCTGCTCTGTCATTCCACAGGTTTCAGGTTCGTAGCGCGTTAGGGTTGCCACCCGTCCCGTTGATACTTAATCGCCCCATATTATTTGCTGCTAAATGTTGCGTCCCGTATTGAACCGTTATGGGACGCAATTAGTTGTGTATTTCTATAAATGTCTGATTGACACTCCTATCATGCAATGACCAAAATAAAACACAGGAAATATTAAGGTCAGCTAAATTGTCATGGCGGGACCTAAATAGGTAGAAAAAATGTTGCTCACTTTTGGCTGACATGAATTTAAATCATGAAGTCATGTGTTACAATCAGTTACGGTACTTGAATAGACTTTTTAGCAAATACTTTTTACACTTTTTTACATGTTATTTAAAGCTTAATCTACTTCTACTCATCATGTTGAAGTTATACTACTCTGATTGGAGTACAATTTTTAGGTACTCTAACGCACTTCTGTAATGATTGCACCATTGTTTGTTTTTGTTTTTACAAATAAAATGTACCACTTCTGCAGGCACCCCACCGTGGTGACCCCACCGTAGTGACCCCACCGTGATGGGCATCCCTTATTTTCATTTCTGACAAGTGGCAACCCTAAACCGCATTGTAACACCAGACATTGTCTGTTAATTTGGAAGTAGAAATGCATGTTTTGTTTTTCCTAAATTTCTGGTACCTTTAGCTGGCGTGGGGCGGTGATCGACACTGTCCAGGCCACAGAAGGTGCCAAAGATGGAGAAAACAAGGAAGATTCTCCTGGCAACCGGAATGTCAACCAGTCAAAAGTTTTAGGTAGTTTTTGGTTTTATCCCCTGCAATGTAGAATATAAATTATTAAGCATTTTTAACAAGATAGATGTTAATGCAAATGTAATGTCCTTAATATTAGTGAGAACAATATTGATATTTTAAATATCAGTATTGGAGCTCAATAATTGTTGGCTGAAAATGATCCTGTTATACCAGGAATAAGAATCCAAAACACAAGAGAGACAGTCTGACTGCCATGCAGCTGCAGATAACAACATCTAAGCAGTGGTTCATTTGGTTCATAAGCATTTAGAATACAGACATAACATGACCATCAGATCATGACCATTACCTCATAATAAAACATTCCACCACATTACAGAGGGATAGAAGCACAGATGAAAAAGAGAAGGAGGAAGAAAACAGGCATATATCGCACCTGACATCATCTTTACAATATGTACCAATGTTATCACCAGTCCAAGATTTTCTAATATCGTGCTGCCCTAATATACACACATGTTTAATTTTTTTTTTGCTATTTATGCCTTTTCCTAGACATTTAAAAAAAATACCTTACAAAGTAATGAAAGCATGTTTCTGCTTTGTGATATTTATGCACCAGTGAACTGTGGGTTGTGTGTTCCAGAGACAGAGCGGATGGAGGCGGTGCGGGAAGCTTTCAGACATGCCTGGAAGGGTTACAAAGAATATGCCTGGGGCCACGATGAGCTCCGGCCCGTCTCTAGGTCCTACAGCGAGTGGTTTGGGCTCGGCCTCACGCTGATCGATGCCCTGGACACCATGTGGATCCTGGAGCTCAAGCAGGGTATACTGACATCTAGATCACCTTTGCTCTGCACCAGAAATCACTCTATTGGATTTTAGCTTCTGGTCTTTGAAAACTGCTTTTTAAACTGTAAGAAACTGCAGATCAGAAACTTTGTGGTTACATGTAAGGAGGAATGTCTTCCATGGAAACCTTTCAAACTACTTTTGTAAACTTTCAGAGTTTGAAGAAGCCAGGGAATGGGTTGCCTCAGAGCTCACCTTCAACAAAAATGTTGATGTTAATCTGTTTGAAACTACCATCCGCATCCTGGGAGGCTTACTGAGCACCTACCACCTGACCGGAGACAACCTCTTCCTGGACAAAGCTGTGAGTCCCTGGATCTGGAATCCACACTGATGCAGATGCAGTAATCTGTCCATTTCTTTCACTTTGAGATCAAAATTCAAACATGTTTTTTACTCACTGAGCATGTCATCTACCTGAAACTAGTGGATTATCTGACTGTTTTTCTAAATAAAGCTGGTTGATGCCTACATAGCCAAAAGAGTGGAAACACTTCTTTATTGGAAAATAAATTTATCCACAACACATTTACCAATACTCTGGATAGGCTTTTTGGAAACTTTATCACAATATTTTGTGGTATGTATTGCAATGTTAAAAAGTTACATTGAAAAGTATGTAGCAGTCTTTATGGTTATTAATATGCCATTATATTGAGTCTAAAGTTGCTACTGCACAAATGGCTCTTAAAAAATTCTTACTCTTTATCAGACATGTTGCTTCATTCACCGGTTCCATTAAATTGTCCATCTGGTCCTAACAAGCAGTACCTGCTAACAATTCATTCTGCCACATTAATTTAGAGAACATTTTAGAGGATTCTTTTCCTGAAAAAAAAAATAAAAAATTGAGAATCATAATTAAATTAGTGGTGGGACTCAATTTAAAATTGCTGTATGAAGTTAATTGCAGTATCTGTAATTAATTAATCAAAATAAATTGCATTTTAATCTAACTGTAGATTAACATTTTTGAATTCAAAAACCCTTTTTGCTTCTAAATTATTGAATAAATAGATATCTCAGCTCAACAACCAAATTATTAGTTTGTAATCTGTGGGCATAATAATAATAATAATAATAATAATAATAATAATAATAATAATAATACATTTTATTTATAATGCACTTTACATTCCTAAGAATCCCAAAGTGCTGTTACATGCATTCACTTAATTTTGGAAAATTTAAAAGAAAATGCAATTAACATGTTAAACTGTATGTGTCTAATTAATCAAAATTAACGTCTGAAAGTCCTGTAGAAAATCAAATGTACTTGGCATATAGGTTGGCATCACTTACTTCACAGTGAAAAGCAGTCATAATGATCCTTAGGCATCATGTGTCTATTAACTTTGCACTAGTTACATCACATTGATCTTTTCTGCCACAGTTAATGCAGAACAACAAAGAACAAAATTTACCAATCAGTCATCAGTATTCCTTTAATGTTAGCTTGGTGTGATGTTGACAGCTGTATATAAAAGCCACTGTGCTTCCACAGAAAGACGTTGGCTCCAGGCTGATGCCAGCCTTCAACACACAGTCCAAGATTCCCTACTCTGATGTAAACATCGGGAAAGGCACCGCCCACCCGCCCCGCTGGACCTCTGACAGCACTGTGGCTGAAGTTACAAGCATTCAGCTGGAGTTCAGGGAGCTCAGCCGGCTCACCCAGGAACCACAGTACCAGGTAGTCCATCACTCTGCTCTGCCTGCTTTCAACACACACACACACACACACACACACACACACACACACACACACACACACACACACACACACACACACACACACACACCTACTGGTTTCCATGGGGAGTGAGAACTAACTTTTTAATTATCATTTGTGATAGTGGTTCTATAAACTCATAAAAAAAATATTGTACAATATTTATTGTTGTATTATCCTATACACAACTTTGAGTAACTCAATTTCAAAAGTAGGGTCATCAACCTGTCTGGAAAATGCTCCATGGGGACTCATTAACATTCTAAAAAAACATGTCAGGTGGGGACCAGATTTACATATTATTTGCATAAATTACACATACAAACTTACCTGGTGGGGATCTTTGTTCCATTTCCTTAAATATTCCATCAACTTATTAGATTTAAACAGAATGATCAATAACTTATCACTAACATCAAAAATTGATTACATAAAAACAAATCATTGCAGAACACCTTTTTATTTAACTACAGGCACAAAGGTGCTCAGTGGCTGTAAAAGAAAAAAAGAAACAACCTTATCTTATAGGTGTTAGAAATGAACCTGCACTTCAAATAAATAAATAAATAAACATTTAAAATAATGAAAAGACAAATAGTGTTTCTTCTAGTGCATTATCCAGTGCATCATCCAGTGCATTATGAACTGGAAGTTTGCATTATGAACTGTAAGTTCATATTATGAACTTTAAGTTCATATCATCAAATTTGGGTTGCAAGTACCCCTGTGACCTGGAATGAGGAATACACTGATGATTTTAGTGCTGATTCCTCTACATCCTCTATCATCCAAGTATAACTTATGGTTCCAGATGTATGAACTATTTTGGGGGGTCAAAAGGTCACCCCAATGTTCCTGAAACCAGTGTTGTGAAGTAACGAAGTACAAATACTTCGTTACTGTACTTAAGTACAATTTTCGTGTATCTGTACTTTAC
>CAEFZX010021874.1:0-16074 GCA_903066825.1 Alfaro cultratus | reverse complement strand
ATGACAGTGATGGAAAAGTTTTTGAAAAGAAAAAATGCTAACTCCGATCTGGTCCCTGGACAAAATTCGGACCCAGAGGAAGGCCCTAGTATGAGAGGATATCAACAGAAGGCAAATACCGTGAGCTCGAAACAGTACAGTGAGAGTTACATTTCAATTGGGTTTACTTTTACCGAGGATGCAACAACACCGACTCCGTTGTGCTTGGTATGCGATGAAAAGCTGTCCAACAGTTCAAGCGCAACGGAGTCTCAGATAACACAATTTCCAGACGTATTGATGCCACTGTTCAGGTGTATTTTTGAAGTGGACATGTTAAGTGCACTTTGAAATAAGAAATATAAAATATGATCAAAAATAAATTTTTGTGTTTATTTGAGTCCTATTCAAGACACTTTGATAAGAATTACTATATAGAGTATCATTTGTTTAAATTTTGGTTGGTGGTGTGCCTCGTGATTCTTTCATTGAAAACAATGTACCTTCGCTCAAAAAAGGTTGAAAAAAACTGCTCTAGAGGGACGTTCTGCTGGAAACTATCGCTAAAGTTTTCATGACAAGACTCACATTGTTCTGTAATTTGTTGACAGACCGTGTCAACATCGTCATTGTGATACAGAATGGAAAACAGAACGACAGAACACAAAGAGAAAAAATTTAGAAATGGTAACATAAGATGATCTCCTTGAGGAAAACTGTAGTGCTGTAGGAATTACAGGTCAGTATTCATATACTTTCTATCTCCATGTTGAAAAAACAAGCTATTGCCTAATGATGCTTTAGGTTGAGATGATTCAAGAGATAATTACACATTTTAGTCAACATGACATAAGCAACAGAAAAGGTAGGAAAAAGTAGAAAACTGTACATAATCACTTTCATGGATACACCAAAGCATTTTCAACTGGTTGAAAGAAATGAGAAACTGCTTTTCTTGATGTGCACAAGAGAAGCAATAATATGAAGTTTGGGCAAGTAGCTTTGAGGATTACAGCTTTGTTCTGAGAAATGCACCAAAGTAACTGAGAAAAACTGTAATATTGGACAAATGTTCTGAGGAAAGAAAGTTATCCAAATCAACTGAGCTCTATGTGAAAAATCCCCCAAACACTCATCAAATCACGGTACTAGCTTTAGTGAGCAATTAGAATTTAATATAGAGCTGACTTGGTTTGGATAGTTTTGTTTCCCATTTATAAATGAAATCAGAATTTGAAAACTGTATTTTGTATTTACACAAGTTATGTGATATTTTTTTCTCGCATTTTTAAAGGGAACACAGAAGCAAAAACAGAAAAAGTCTGTAAGAGGGCTGAACATGTTTTCTCAGAACTGCATATAGAAAATAGCCAGAGTATAGAAGCACGTATACATACAGGTACGAAGGTGTGCTTGCTCTGCAAAGTCTTATGGAATCCAAATATTTTCTTCCAGGAGCTTTGTAAAGGTCGTGGGGACCTTTTGTGGGTGGGCTGCAAAATTACAATTAATACCAGAAATTATTTATATAATAATCAAGAAAAAAGAAAAACATATAAACTTAACTGCTAAACCTATCACTCAATCAATCAAAAGCAAAGTGCTTTAATGGGGTCAACAGCTTAAGATTAATTATGCAAACAAAATGTTCAGACTACTACAGATAAAGTAAAATAATTACTAAGCAAATACAACTAAATAATATATAAATTGTAAAATTGAGGAAACAGAGTATGTGATAAGTATGTATTGCAAAGAGGAAAAAATTTAGAAATATTACAATTCTAAATTTGTAAGATTTTACTTCTTATAGGAACTGAACAAAACATCTTGGTTTTATAAAATTGTAAAGACTCAAAAATAACAAAAAAAATGGGTTTAGATTGTACTAAAAATGCAACAAAACCAAACAAAAATAAAGCTTCAAGAAAAATGAAAGTGTCCTAAAGATGAATAAAGATGAATACCATAGTCAGCATATTTAATTCAACACTTATTTCAGGTTTTTACATGAAAGACTCAGAAAAATCCTTCTCAGGGGACCTGAATTGTCATAGTCAAAGGATTTAATACTTTCAAAAAGCAATTAAAGAACCTTAAAATTGGTTCAAAAATGCACCTGTCAGAGACTTTAGAATCAGTGTGATGTGAACTCACTTTTTGGTCTTAATCAGCTTATAGACTAATGTTTCTGATGGTCAGGCTGCAGACCAGTGCAGCAGAACTCATTAGAGTCTCAGAACTGGACTGAGATAAAAACACATTCTACTCCAATAAATCTCACTTTTTTACCTTGACAGTTTTTATCTGTGAAGACTTTAAAAATCACACCCACACACCATGAGAATAATAGTTTTGGTACTACTGTTTCACCAACCGCACATATGACGGGGTTCAGTGGTTCTGCGTGGGTCCTCAGTCGACTCTCTGGGTCTCCATCACCAGGATCCTGATTCGTCTCAAGCAGGGAAGCCCTCTCCACCAGGAGATACGCCACCTGCTCACTGGGGGAGCTGTGAATCAGCTCAGTGAGACCCTGCTGGTACAACATTTTAGCAACTTCATTTATCTGGGAATCTGGAAGAAAGGAGTAGGAGAGGTGGATGTAATTTAACTCATAATCATTATGGTGATCTGGTGTTACACGAAGACAGATACTGATAGCAGAGACCACATGTAGCATGAATAAAGTGCTACATTTAATTAATTAAGAACAGAAAATAGATAAGGAAGGAGAAGGTGGCTCATTCCTATGTAATATCATACTGCAGTCAGAAATAAGCACTGAAACTGTGCCAGAGGTTTCGTCCACTGTCTATAATTACTCAAACTTTTACACAATGTTCACGTAAAAGTCCTACCTTGCAGTGAAACGAGGTGCAGCAGCTGTTTTCTGAGTTGTTCGTTCTCATCTTGTATCTCCTGAGTCAAAACGTCTTTCTGCTCTGTGAAGATTTTGATCTGTTCCAAGGACTTGCGTACCTTCAGACAAAAAGATCGTCTTGCTCATCATTACAATCCCAGACAGAGCTGATTAACTGAGCAGTAATACTCTACCTCTGCCATCTCTGCTAAATGTTGCAAGCGTATTGTTCCCAGATCCTTAGTCACGCTGTCCAGACAGCTTCGTGTGTGAAGGAAGGTACGCCACAGAAAAGCCAGCTGAGCTTCTTTGGAGGCCTGAGGTGCAAAACCTTCCTCATTCAGCCATGTCATGATCTGCTCCAGCTCCTGGAAGAAGAAGCATAGACAGGATTATGTGAAGCAATAGACAGCACTTTTATGCCTGTAAAGCTTGTATTGTTTTTAGCTTCTTGAAATGAAAAGGAAATAAACATCTTCCAATACTTTTAATCGAATACAATGATAAAAGCACCATTTAGTTTTTATACTTCACTAATCTGGAACACGCTTCTAGAAAACTGCAAAACTGATTAAACAGTTATTTAAATCAAGGCTAAATCCATTTTGCTTAGAGATGCATTTGATTAATAATAACTTCAACATGATAAAGTGTACTTTATGGTGTACATCATTGTTTATCCTTGCATTTTGTCATTGCAATGTGATTTTATTGTTGTTTTATTTTTCCTTCTAGTCATGTAAAGCATTTTAGAAAATACACTGTTATAAGGTCTTGCCTTGTCAATTTTCTTTATGTTTTCAGGCACCAATTTAAAAATCTCTCAGGCCTTTTTAGGGTATTTTTTTAAATATAAAAACAAAATTCACTTTGAGCTAACAGCAGAAATTTGATAGATAATTGGATAGATGGATGATCGTGGTCAAACACATGGATATAACTTTTAGACAATGTGACAGTCAATGAAATGCAAAAGAAAAATTTAAACTTCTCCAGACATCCTATAAATATTACAGCAAGTCATCTTGCAGCAAAGTCGCATAATTGGGTAAATAAATATTTAACGAGCTGAATCTAAACTACAAAAATATGCATGTTTAAAGTACTTAATGTGTTCATTAACATATGTCTGTTGTTTATATCCGGACTATAACATAAACACTGCATATACACTTCGTCTCTAAAAAATGATTAGATAATTTCACTTTGTTTTTGTAAATGGACATAGATGATTTTTATTTTTAAAACAACCATGACAAAAACGTTTCTAAAAATGGTGTTATTTTGATAACCTTATTAAGGCCTGCAGTGAGAACTGCGTCCTATGTCAGATAGAGGAGTCGCTGTTTACTTTTGCTGCTGAGATTGTCTGCAAAGTTCAGCTTCGGATCCATCCGAAAACGAAACACAGCGGCGATTTCACACCGTGTGAAGTTTCTACTCTTGTTTCTGCGGAGAACCATGATTTCAGAAGAGCTCCTGCGTCTTTAAAGTTTTACGCTTCTGTTCTTCCAGCTAGTAAGAAAAAAAATATATGTTCACTACCTCTGCTTGAGCCATCACTCCTTATCGAGAAACAACTTTAAGTGGTGATGTGTGTAAACAAAGACGCCCTTTTCTTGGAATTGTCCAAAAAAAACGTCCAAGTTTTTTCCCAATATGGATTCAGAACGATAAACTTATGAGAAGTTGTTTTCTCTTTCCGTCGGTCAACAGTTATAAACTTGGACCGAGAGATGCGTTCAATGTACTCCCAAACGTAGGATTTAGTAACTAGAGCCCTGAAGGTGCCACGTGATGACAAGAAAACTTGAAATGTGAACTAAAATGCAGCATGGCATGAGGTGAATATGTAAAGTATATATAATCACGTTCTGTGGTAGTAATGACAGCAAGAGAGCGATATTAAGTTTGAACAGCAGTGACTTGTCCGGTGGTCCCTGAAGGCGTCACAGAGTACCAAACTGTTCGGTACGTCACGTGTTGATATTTTCTCCTACCTTTTTTTCTTCCACAACTTAACTAAAAACAAAGCAAGAATCCAAAAGGGCTGGATGATAATACTTAGCATATTTTAAAAACTCTCTTCGGAACCGAGTTTAATCAAATTCGGCTTTGCACATCAAGAGACTGTTAATTTTTTCCCCCCCCCCCACATTCTTCCATGCAAAAAGACTGTTAGATGGAAGCTCATGTATAAATATAAATGTCTAGGTCCAGCTAGTCTTTTATATTTAGTTCTGAACACTGACATTGTTGAAGGAAAGTGAGCATCTGCTTCAGTCCAGGTTTCTCTTCCATCTATTTAGCCATCAGCTCTGACCAGCTTTTCTGTCTTTGCTAAGCAGGTCCACAGAATAAAGTTGCTACCAGGGTGGGGATGATGTGCACAGGTCTATGTGTTGCCCTGTTTGCACACTTAAATACCTCCTTGCGTTTCAAAATCCAAATATATATTTTCAGTTTATTACTCTTGTAAGGTTAAAATCAATAGCCATAACACCTATATGATGTAAGCTAATTACAAAAAAAGTAGATATTTTACACACATAGCATAGTTTAGGAATGATTAAGCATCTGGTGTTGACATGCTGATAAGGGGGTCCCTATCCCTTTATGTTACTGTTATTTTGTTACTGTAACTGTGGTTACCACAGAAGACTATTGGATGCACAGGCGCTGTGTGTGAGGTTCGGGGTGAATACCATTAGAGCTGCTGTCCGTTAGACTAGTGTGTTTTTCAACACTCAATAAAGCCGAGTTATAAAAGACAAAACTAAAGCTTGTCCATTCCACAGACCCCATTTAAAAATCTGCTTAGGGCTCCAAAAAGGATTGGCTGAAAGGAATCTTCATGTCCAATTTCCACATTTAAAGACAAACTCCAAGGATTTTACTGCTTTATTAATTTTTATTTTAACAAACTGTGAGAACATCCCAGTAAAGAAATCAAAATGGTCATGCAATTCCCAGGAATGGAAGGGAACCTGTATGGACGGAGAGAACCAGGTTGTATGGATGATGAATGAAGGATGGGTGGATGAATGAAGGGCAGAGAGAACCAGGTTGGATGGATGAATGGAACCAGGATGGAGGGATGGAGTTCATCTGGGTCAGAAAGCAGCTCCTTATCAGGACAGTATAGTTAAAACCTCACTTTCTACTCTCAGATCTGCCCAGCAGTAGAAGCTCGCTGCGTCTCCTCTCTTCCAGTGTCCATAGCATAGCGTCACACTGAGCCGCTACGTCGGATCAGTGTGACGTAGCGACTCAAAGTCAACAGATGAGGCCGTTTTCAGGCTGTCTGATCTCAAATCTCCCCCACCACTGGCAGCTCAGATGAGCAAGTCGTAGTGACACACCGTCGACCCGTTCGGCTCATTACTGATAGTACCGGAGTCCGATTCCATCAAGCTGCTCTGGGACAGCTGATGAAACAGGAGCTCAGACATGAATTATTTTCATCAACATTTATGTTGATGAAAATATAAATCCAACAGAAGAAAGAAGCTGCTGAGTGGAGGACTGAAGGGAAAGAGTCCTCTTCTTCTGGTCCTAACAGGAAGAAGACATTTAAATTTATTTTGGACACTTAAAATGTTTCCAGTTCTAGTATTAAATGTTCATTAGAATCGATCTTTGAGAATGTGTTTTTGCATCAGTATGCTATAGCCACTATATTAGTTGACAATGGTATTAAAACAATATTATCGTTTATGGCAATAACTTCTTGGACAATTTATTGTCCAGCAAAATTTATGTTGACTGTCACAATAAGTTTTGCAGGATGATAAATTGTCCAAGAAGTTATTGCCATAAACAATAAAAAGGTAATGAGACCATTTTTAACTAATACAATGGCTAAAGAATAATAATGCAAGAACACATTCTCAAAGATCAAACTTTAAAAACCCAACTCAGAAAAAAGCTGCTGAGTGAAAGACTGAAGGGAAGAAATCCTCTTCATTCTCAAACTTTAAATTCTAATGAACATTTAACACTGGAACTGGAAGACATTTACAATATCCTAAATAAAACAGAATTTACAAAATAGAAGGAATTATGAAGTCCATGTTCTCAATTAAACTTTTATTTAAAAGAACAATTTTGTTTACAAAACACCAGATTGAAGACTTTATTCATCCAGTGTTTGGTAGAAACAGAGAAACAAATCTAGCAAATGGAAATTGAGGACAGGAAGGGGACAACAGGACAGGTCAAAGGTCAAACCCTTTAAAGTCTCAGAATGAAATCACCACTTTTCAAAAACAGCATTCCTTAAGAAAGATTGCCAACAAAGTTTCAAGTCAACAATCAGGAAGCGTAACCTGGGAAAGCTTTCAGGGTTTCCTACAGAAAACCTGCTGAGCCCAGTGGAAGAGCCGCTCTTACATCAGTGGTCTGCTGCCAAGTTACAGAAAGTCGGAGGTGCAGGATCAGGCATCAAAACTCAGAAATAACAGCATGTGAAGCCAACAGGAAATTGATGAGACGGCACAATTGGTTCACAACTCTTCAGTCAGTTCAATGTCTCAACTATAAACCTTTACTTTAATGTCACTGGTAGAGAAAAATCCCCATTTAAAATAACAACCCATAGCCTGTTGGGGTGGGGAGAATAAAGCCTGGTGTGGGGAAATATAAAGCCTAGTGGCCCTGCCAGGCTGATAAAACACTTTGAGAAACTGACTTCTGTCTATAGCTCTGCTGGTAAGCGGGAACCCCGTCTAAATCGTCATCCCTAAATAGGAACACTATATTTCTAAGCAATCTTTGGGCTGCTCTTGGTCCGATCCCTCACCTAGGACCCGTTTGCCCCGGCAGACCCGACCCAAATAGATGCATGAAGCCTCCGACAGCCCTAGGATCACTGGGACACTCAAACCCCTCCACCACGATAAGGTGGCAGCCCATGGAGGGGAAAAAACAAAGGCAGAAACAGTTCCATTCTCTGACCTGAACTGATCTGGCGAGAGGCCAGAAGGTGGCGCTCTGGTGTTTCTAACTAAACAAGTTTAGTTAGAAACTAAACCTTTTCTAACTAAAAAGTTTAGTTAGAAACTAAGCTTTTTGTTTTCTGTTATTTTTCTTTCCATAGAATCTACACTGCGTCTGGTGTTGATTAGCTGTGGTTGCTTCCTGGAGGACGGCATTGGCTGACATGATGCTGCCATCACCTAACCATTCTCCCTCTCCTTTTCATTTCCAAGAACATGGAAATTTCTCCTGAACAGTTGACCTGTTGTTGTGTCTCTGCTCTGTCTTCCCTCACCTCCCGTCAGTCATGGCAGATGGCTGCTGGTACTGAGCTCGGTTCTGGTACTATTGAAGGTTTCTTCCTGGTAGAGGGGAGTTCTTCTTCTCCACTGTCGCTACATGCATGCTCTGTATGACGGACTGCTGTAAAGTCAAAGACTCAACACAACGATTTGCTGTCGCCCCCTGCTGGTCAGGGGGAGTGAATGCTGTAAGTAACGACTCCATACAATCTGCTGGGTTTTGTTTGGTACAAACTTTTTAAACTACTTTATAATTAAGTGAACCAATGAATTGATAACTTGGATCAATATTAATCTGACTAAATTGGAATGACTTCGTAAAATGCTTTGACAACAACATTGTTGTGAATTAACATTATAATTATAAGCTTTGAACGTTTTATCTATTTTTAGGGTTTTGAACGTTTTGTTATCTATTTTTAGGGTTTTGAACGTTTTGTTATCTATTTTTAGGGTTTTGAACGTTTTGCTATCTATTTTTAGGGTTTTGAACGTTTTGCATCTATTTTTAGGGTTTTGAACGTTTTGCATCTATTTTTAGGGTTTTGAACGTTTTGCTATCTATTTTTAGGGTTTTGAACGTTTTGCTATCTATTTTTAGGGTTTTGAACGTTTTGCATCTATTTTTAGGGTTTTGAACGTTTTGCATCTATTTTTAGGGTTTTGAACTTTCTTGTATTGGTTGTTGGGGTTTTTGTTTTTTGATATTGTTTATTGGTGGGGCTCATTTGTTAAGTTTGAAAGTTCAATTTTATATATTGCCAATTCACAACAAATGTCATCTCAATGCACTTTGAAGTAATTTTAGTTCAATCACATGTATTCCAATTGGTAGTACTATAAGTTCAGCTGATTATTAAAGTAGTTTAAAAAGTTTGTACCAAACTAAACCCAGCAAATTGTATGGAGTCGTTACTTACAGCATTCACTCCATCTGACCAGCAGGGGGCGACAGCAAATCGTTGTGTTGAGTCTTTGACTTTACAGCAGTCCCTCATACAGAGCATGCATGTAGCGACAGTGGAGAAGAAGAACTCTCCTGTACCAGAAAGAAACCTTCAGAAGTACCAGAACCGGGCTCAGTACCAGCAGCCATCTGCCATGACCGACTGGAGCAGAGAGAAGACAGAGCAGAGACACAACAACAGGTCAACTGTTCAGGAGAACTTTCCATGTTCGTGGAAATGAAAAGGAGAGGGAGAACGGTTAGGTGATGGCAGCATGTCAGCCAATGCCGTCCTCCAGGAAGCAACCACAGCTAATCAGAACAGGAGACCAGGTGTAGCTTCTACCAGGTGTAAATTCTATGGAAAGAAACATAACTGAGAAAACAAAAGCAGTTGAAATAAATAATGTAGTTGAAACGGAAAATGACAAACAGCAGCATAAATACAGACAGATCACAATAAACCAGTCTAAGCCTTCTCATAATAAATGCCATAACCATAGTAACATTAAAATGATTTAAAAAAACACATTCTCAAAAATCAATAAACATTAAATTCTAGCATTTAACACTGAAATTGGAAGACTTTTTACATATCTAAAAATAAATCAAACAAAATTATGAAGTCGCTAAACAAAATTGTTCATAAAAAATGGATAGATGAGGCCAAAGTACCAGACTGAAGACTTATCCAGTTTTTGGTAGACAGAAAACAAAACAAAACCAAAAAAATAAAAAAATAATAACCAAACAAACAAAAATAAATAAAAAATAAACTTAAGTCGTTTTGATAAGTGTTTGAAGTTCAGCTATTTCTTCTGTCTGCCGATGGGGGGGGGGGCGATGAAGGGCAAAAATCCAAGAGAGAGAGAGAGAGAAGAAAAAAAAAAGACGATCCAGATGGATTCCTGAACGACAACAAGACAAGTTTAAGGTCAAACCCTTAACTCAGAATGAAATTGTCACTTTTCAAAAACATACAGACTTTAATAACAGCAAAATACCTGCAGCATTTTTTGAGGAAGACTGCTGAACCGGATGGTAGGATTACTAAGGTCATCCATCAGCGGTGACGACGTTAAAGTTCTTTTCCGTTGTTGCTGGGGCAATGGTCCAGGAGGGTTCCTGAAGGACAACAATAGGACAGGACCAGGTTTAACTGTTTAGCAATTCATTGAATACTCACTTTTCAAAAACTCACACTTGTAAATATCAAACAGCAAAATACCTGCAGTATATTTCTTGGGGAAGACTACTGAGACTGATGATGGGGTAATTAATGTCATCCATCAGCAGGGGGTGGGAGGAAGAGATGAGGGCCTTTTCTGTCGGATGATGGGGATCCCATGAAAGGTCAAATCCGAGACGAAAACTGTCGGATGATGAAGGGCGAATCAAAGACAAAAAACTAGATGATCCAGGAGCATTCCTGAAGGACAACAGCAACAGAAAGACAACAAGACAGGTGCAAGTTTAAGGTCAAAGCCGTTCACTGAAATCATCACTTTTCAAATACTCAAAAGGCTTCTCTAATAATAGCAAAATACCTACAGCATTTCTTGAGTAAGACATCTGAGCCCGATGGCAGGGTCACTGAGGTCATCCATCAGCGGTGGGGGCAATGAAGGCCTTTTTCGTCGGCAATTGTTGAGAGCAGTCAGGGAGTGTGTGGGTCACTTGAGGACTTTTCTCCCCATTGAGTCGCTGGAGTTTTTGTCGTCACTGCAGTAGTTTTCACGCCTTTACCTGTCAGATGAGTTTGTTTTCACACAAACCCGACCGAAAGGCGACTCACCCCTTACCCGTCGGGAGAGTTTGTTTTCACACAAACCCGACCGAAAGGTAACTCACCCCTTACCCGTCGGGAGAGTTCGTTTTCACACAAACCCGACCGAAAGGTAACTCACCCCTTACCCGTCGGGAGAGTTCGTTTTCACACAAACCCGACCGAAAGGTAACCGACCTCTTACCCGTCGGGAGAGTTCGTTTTCACACAAACCCGACCGAAAGGTAACCAACCTCTTACCTGTCGGGAGAGTTCGTTTTCACACAAACCCGACCGAAAGGTAACCGACCTCTTACCTGTCGGGAGAGTTCGTTTTCACACAAACCCGACCGAAAGGTAACTCACCCCTTACCCGTCGGGAGAGTTGTTTTCACACAAACCCGACCGAAAGGTAACCGACCTCTTACCCATCGGGAGAGTTCGTTTTCACACAAACCCGACCGAAAGGTAACTCACCCCTTACCCACCGGGAGAGTTCGTTTTCACACAAACCCGACCAAAAGGTAACTAACGCCTTACCCGTTGGTAGGGTTTGTTTTCACACACACCCGACCGAAAGGTAACTCACCCCTTACCCGTCGGTAGGGTTTGTTTTCACACACCCGACTGAACTGTCTGTGAAAAACACCGAACACACAACCTTTTGTTACCAAGGGTAACCTCTTTTGTAACCAAGATCAGAAGTTCGTTCCTTCGTTGTACTCGCTTGTTGCTAAATTCCTTGAACTCATCCGATGACTTCATAGCCTTGAGGAGTGGCTACCGGAAGTACCAAACCACATTTCCTGGTGTTGTATTCACACTCATACCTTTCACAGTCCAAGGCCATCTGGCGTCTTCTGAGTCGTCGATCCATCGCAACAAAAACTGTTGATTAGCTTCCATATCTTCCCAGTCCATATACGACAGCTTCCCGGTCCATATACCATGTCCATATACCATAGCTTCCCGGTCCATATACCATGTGGTGTTGACAAGGCCTTAAATTCTCAACCATGACCTCAAAACTCTCATTCACCACCATAGATACTGAGTATGCATGTGGTGACGGGAGAGAGAAAAAAAAAACTTCCCCTTAACAGGAAGACTTCACCAAAAAGAAAAACTTCCCTTTAACAGGAAAACTTCAACATAAAAAACAAAACAAAACTGAAGTTATCAACCATTGATTAAAAGTTACGTAAGTTGAAGCAGAGACTTATACTGAAGATGGATGCTGCAAGAGTGGATAGGAAAAACTTCCCTTTAACAGGAAGACTTTCCAAAAAGAAAAACTTCCCTTTAACAGGAAAACTTCAACATAAAAAACAAAACAAAACTGCAGTTATCAACCATTGATTAAAAGTTACGTAAGCTGAAGCAGACTCATACTGAAGATGGATGCTGCAAGAGTGGATAGGAAAAACTTCCCTTTAACAGGAAGACTTTCCAAAATAAGGTAAATACTGCACCAACTTTTTAAATTGGTTAAAAGTTAAGCTAAAGCAATGACTCGTACTGAAGGTCCCATCTAGTGACAGTGGAGAGGAAAAACTTCCCTTTAACAGAAAGACTTTCCAAAAGAAGTCAACGCTCCACCAATTTAAATTTGTTAAATTATACAAGTAAGCTTAGGCAATGCCTCATCATGAGCATGCATGTTGTGACAGTAGAAAGGAAAAACTTCCCTTTAACAGGAACACTTTCCAAAAAATAAAAAAAACGGTTATCAAATATTGGCTAAAAGTTATAAAAGCTTAAGCGATGCCTCATATTGAGGATACATGTGGTGACAGTGGAGAGGAAAAGCTTCCCTTTAACAGGAACACTTTCCAAAAAGAAAGACTTCCCTTTTAACAGGTAAACTTTCCAAAATAAGGTTAACACAAGAACAATTATTTAAATTGGTTAATAGTTAAGCTAAAGCAATGAATTGTACTGAATATCCAACTGGTGCCAGTGGAGAGGAAAGACTTCCCTTTAACAAGTAGACTTCCCAAAAATAAAACCTTCCCTTTAACAGGAAGACTTTTCCTAAATAATAATAATTATTAAACACTGCACCAATTATTTAAATTCATTAAAGTAAGCTTAAGCAAGGCCTCCTACTGAGGATGCAAGTGGTGACTGGAGAGGAAAAGCTTCCCTTTAACAGAAAGACTTTCCAAAATGAGGCCAACACTGTACCAATTATTTAAATTGGCTAGCAGTTAAGTAAGCCAAATCAATGCCTCATATTTAGGATGCATATAGTGACAGCAGAGAGGATAAACTTCCCTTTAACAGAAAGAACCCTCCAACAGAACCAGAATTTGGCTCTGTATGAAAGCCACCTGTCACTACCCCCGGGGGATTTGAAAGGACAGAATAAAGAGAGAGAGAGAGACAGAGAGAGAGAGAGAGAAAAAAAAGAAAAGAAAAAGAGCTGCTCCAGGAGTACTTCTATAGGAGAAAATGGAGTTAGTTGTAGTAGAAGCTCCTTTGGTGGCTTTATCTATGAGAAGAAAAAAAACAGTTATTTGCAACAAAATGTCTGCCAGTTGCTTAGTCTAGGAGGGAAAATGGGTTAAAACAAATTTTAAACACTGTTAGCCAGGTCCCAGTCGATCCTCTCCAGATGGAAACCATGGAGCTGAAAACCTGTAAATAAGAAGTGGTGCATTACAGTGAGAACATACCTCTGTGACCTCCGGCCTGCAGCTCCAGGAGATCTTGCCGTTGTCCGTTGTTGTCCAGAAGAAATGGAGTCGCATGACGAAATTGAACATGGCCACGCGTTGTTTCGGCGCAAAAACTAATCGGTTTTCACGTTTAAACTGAACGTAAATTGAATTTGTTTGAATTATAAAAGTATGGACCCTAAATTTCAAACTAAATTTTAAATAGGTACAAAAAATAAAAAAAATGTTGAAATGTAAAGACCTCATCTTTAGTCAAAAACTATATTAGATATTCATTGGAAAGATAATTATCCTAATGCAGCTATACTACTGTGAACATTGCCACAGTATATTAGAAGATATGTTATCAAGGTTTATTATAGTGATATTTACAAAGCCTTCCTACTGAATCCCTTCCTACAGCCTCTAAACTGCCAAGTCTTTGGCAGCCATCTTTCTTTCACATCACAACTGACTTTAAGCCAGGAAGTTCAGATTCTAGTTACACCTAAACCTCCACAGGTCACAAGACCATGGCAACTGATTCAAACACTAAAACCCAAAGACAGAAGGATTTAAAACAGCAGAATCCTTCTCAGCTCATTGACTCTCAGCAGAGAATCAAACCAAACCAGCACACTAAGAGGCCTAGCGTTGGCCTTTAACATCAGTAGTGTAGCAAAACCCGCAACAGCTCCTACCCTGAGATGTCTTCTGGACCCGCCATTGGAACAGTTCTTTACAGACTTAACAAACCTTTGACGGGTTGGGCGGATCCGCCAGGCACCTTGTAGGGAATCCTCAGCTTGACGGAAGCGATCCTCAGCTTGATTGAAGGGAATCAGTAAGGGCTTCCGAACTATGGGAAGCCATTTTAACATAAATTCGGTTTTACCGCCCTTACATTCCAGATATCTCAAATTGTTTTATGACTAGACGTTTTAGAGATTTAAGATATCTCTAATTATATTTTGACTAGTCGAAATTACGTCAGATTTACCATTGAGCTGTATGAAGACTTCAATTCAAGATATCTACAATGAATTACTGACTAAATGAAATACACATTTCAGATATCTACAATTAAATGATGACTAGTAAAAGTAAATTCAAAATATCTCAATTTTAGTTTTGACTAGTCATAATTCTAACTAAAGATATCTCGAATGACAACATAATTCAAGATATCTTAAATGTATTTTTGGATAGGAGATATGTAGCTTTGCCTAGTGAAAACTAAATTATAGATATCTTGAATTGTAATTTTGACTAGTCAATATTCCTTTTAAGATATATCTAAATAATTTTAGAGATATCTTGAATTACACAGCTTTTCTATTTAAGATATCTTAAATTAATATTTTGACTAGTCAGAATGACATTACTGATATTTTGAATATGTATTCTGCATAGTCAAAACAACCCTGACTTGCATGGCAATTTGAAAGTTTAACAATGAAAAATAGAAAAAACGAAAAAAGATGTTTGAAAATGCACAACTTTCATGTGGAAAATGCTTTGACAATAGAAATTTTAGCTTTTCAAAGCTGTTTTTAAGCATATTCGGTTTGTTGGAAATTAACAGGAAACTTTTTTGCAGATTTGAGAAGCAGTCTTATGGTTGATAAAATTTTGTGTTCTCCGCATTTCCAACATTGCTGAGCTCTTTCTAACTTGTGGCATTTACTGACAGTTTTGTGCAGGAAACATAAAATTCTGCAGGCAACTGTTTGGACAGCACAAACGGTCTTCCGCGCAATTCTTAATTCAGATATCTAAAATTGTAATTTTGACTATTCATAATTAAGTTCAAGATATCTTAAATTGTAATTAGGGATGTGTCCCGTCAAATGACGGAAAAATGTACTTAGAGTAGTTTTATTGCACTGTACCTTTTTCTTTTACTTGAGTAATATTATTATTGCTATGCAAATTAATTTTACCCCCACAGAATAAGCTGATGACTAAACTCGTCTGGAGCCGGGGCTGTCATCGATGGAAAAAGACAAAGACTTAGAATAAGATTTCCGAAAAATACGTTGCCGAATAACTAACGCAGCGATTTCTAACATGGCGCCCCCGCAGGCCTCGATGCCAAACGAGGCCTCGATGTTCATAATCGCTCCAGATGCTAGCAGCTGAAACATGAAACATGGCGTCCCGGATGTTTCAGGGACGCCAACAACCAAACAAACCGCCGCCGAGAGACCGGTCGGGTCTCTCCTTGTGTGCTGCTCTGTTTAGACACATAAAATGGCTTCACTAACGTCTAGGGTGGAAAAAAGACAAAAACTTAGAATAAGGTTTCCGAAAAACAACTTACCGAATAACCAACGCAGCGATTTCAAACTTGGCACTCCTGTGGCCTGCTCGTTGGTGAAGTACAAGACGCCAAACTAGGCCTCGTAAAAAACGTAGGCCACTGACACGATTTCAGTCATTAGGCCTGGCGTCGTGTCTCCGTGCCGCCAGCTGCTTTTTGAAAACGCCCACGTAGAAGCTGCGTCATATTTCTATCCAGCATGGCGCATGCGCACGCTCATTAATAGCAAAATTTGGCGCCAAATGTTACTTTTTTATAT
>CAEFZX010021873.1:0-11605 GCA_903066825.1 Alfaro cultratus | reverse complement strand
TATCTATCTATCTATCTATCTATCTATCTATCTATCTATCTATCTATCTATCTATCTATCTATCATTATTATTATTATTATCATTATTATTATTAATTTAGTGAATAATAATCCTCACTTTAAAATTGACACTGACCCATTTTTGATTTACAATTTTGATGCAAGCCATTTTTGACTTGGATCACTTGCTTTACAATTAAAAACTGTGAGAATTTCAGCAACGAAGAAGTTAAAGCAGGACATTATCGCTGTCTGCAAACAGTTCAAAGTCATCTCAGGGTTATTAAGACCTCCTTTGTCGGCTGCCCGGTTTGGATTAGGCTCATTTGCCATTTGGACAAAGCTTCAGCATCTGGCCAACATTATTATGGCATATCATAATGAATTCGTAATCTGGTATTATTGCAGCAGTTGGTTTTATTCTGTTACTCAATTACAGTAATAGGAGTGAAATGATTTGAAATGGTTCAAATTTTGATCTTTCACACACAGATTATTGTAGTAAAAAAATCATAAGCCCTTGTGTTTTTGCATGTTTTTTATTGATTGGATTTTTTTAAATATAAATAGTTTTACCCATTCAACTTTTTCACATCTTATCCCATTAGAACCACACAATTCAACATATTTGTGTTCCTTGGGATTCTATATATCAAGGTCAGGTAGGTTGTTGTTGCATTATGACAGGAAAAGAGAATATTTTTTGAAAGTAAAAATGTATGGTATACACTAGAATTCAGTACAACAAACTGTTTTTCTTTAATAAATAATTGAACAAAGTCCCCATATGTATGTAATGTAATCTCAAAATGAAGTTCGGAGGTTTGTTAGGGAACATCGATGAATGCAAATTGTCACAAAGACCAAGGAACAAAGTTCCAGACCAGAGAACCTTAAACCTGGCTTAGTTTAAGCAATAACTCAAGTTTTGAGCATCTTTTGGAGCACTACTGTTAAGCTCGTCAGCGAAAAATAGAAAGTAACTTGGACAACTGCAAAGCTATCAGGAGATGGCAACTCACCTAAACTGACATACCGGCCAAGGAGAGTATTAATCAGAAAACCCTGGAGGAGCAGCAGAGACCCGAGCCTTATAGGAGGGCGAATCTGCTGCCGGTGCATTTGTTGTGCAAACCTGGTTGCTTTGGAAGAGGAGAAAGAGGTCCTGTTCAAAAATCCATGTAGGAGAGATGATAAGCAATGTTGAAAAGGGAGTTATGCTCAGATGAGAGCAAACTATATAAAATTATGTGTTTCCCAGCCACATAGTGCCATTTTACAGCATAATCAACTAACTACAGTATGTTACCTTCAGTTGTTATAAAAACGTTGCATACATCAAGTACAACTTAAAAGAAATTTGAAATGGTAATTTAACGCCTTGAATTTGGGCCTCTGTTTCTTTAAAACCTCCTGCTCTCTCCGAAACTCCACTTCCAGGAAGTCATCACAACATGGCTCCTCTATTAACCCTTTAGCAACATCTCTACCAGAGTTTCTCTGAGACGTAGCTCGTGGAATGAGCTCAGCAGGCGTTTGCTAAGTGCTACTGGCTAGTCTACAGGAGCTGAGTGGGGGAGCTGCTCTGTGAGGCGGAAGCTTGAAAGCTTGAGGAGGAAGTGTGCCTCGAAGGCTGTGCTTTGTCCAACGAGGCGTTTTGCAGTTGGCCCCCCCACCTTCTTCAAATCAGACAAAATTGGTGTCAAACGTTTGTGCTGGTTGTGCAAAAATTTTCGTTTGTGCTGCTATCATTTCAAAGGTATAAAGAAATGTTTTTAGAGGTCATCAAAGGTCAACCAGCCTTCTTCAAATCAGACGAAATGGGTGTCAATTAACTCGACTCTGTTTGTGCAGCAAAAATTTTCATTTGTGCTGCTTTGGCTTTGAATATATTAATGAAAGGTTAAAGGTCAAAAGGTCAACCAGCCCCCCCACTTTTAGAAAATCAAACAAAATAGGTGTCAATCAACTTGGCTACGTTTGTGCTGGTTTCTGCAGCAAAGATTTTCGTTTGTGCCGCTATCATTTTAAGTGGGGGGGGGGGCAACTTCACTCAGGTGTTTTACACAGCTGAATAGTTGCCATGGGAGATAAAAGGATTTCTCGAACAACATTGCGGGTTAGGTTTTTGAAGAAAAAATAACACTACAACCTTTATGCAAATCTCAAAACAGTCAATTCCACTTTCCCATTAAACACACTGGCCCTATGCTGAAACATGGTGGTGCAAGTATCATGCAGTGGGGGTGCTTTTCTTCAACAGGAACAATGAAAATGTTGTGAAATTTCTCTGGTATTTTAGAAGAAAAATGAATTGATTTCCATCTGTACGAGCACGAAGGTGGGAGTTTCTTTCTTTCATCCGTGCTCGCTCTGCTCTCTTCCACTCAAGTGTCTTATCATCCCTACAGGAAAAGGGAAAAAAAAGAAAAGGCTGTGTAACAAAATGTAAGAGAAGACATATGGCATACAGTGCATAAGAATTATCTCAGCAGATTTACTGTGGTGAATACACATCTGTATCTTAATAGTCCATCAGCAGCAGTGAAGGGAGAATGTGAAAGCTCTGAGGGATTTGGGAGAAAGGATATGATTGCATTTATGTCCCATCAAGCAGCTTCCTGGATCCAGGCAAAAAAAAAAAAAAGAAAACCCTAATATATCTGTATTTGGTCGCCAGCTTACATCTGTCTGCTTATGGATTTATGACTTCCAAACTATTTGAGAGGGGGGAGAAAAAAAAAGAAAAAAAAAAAAGGAGTCTCTCGACAGAGCCAGTGACTAATAACTAAAGCTGACAGGGATGGCAGGCAAACACTCACACACGCGTGCGGATAGACGTGACGACAAGGCTCGGCGACAGGGAACAAAGGAATCCAAATCTGACACATTCTCTCTGACAGAAGGATAAAACTCACTCACCCCTCGAGCCACTCTCACACACACACACATGCACACGCACACACACTAACACACACTGGGGGACACGGACGGTTTCTTTTTTTTGTCACAAACCATTTATTACTGAACTGAAAACACTGGGGTCCATGAGGTAAAGCTTTGCAATCTTAACCAGGACGTAAAGTGTATTTCTTCTTATTTGTTCTCTCTAGTTTTGATTTGATTTTACTTGTCTGGGCTTATTTTTATCTTATCTTCTTCTACTTGTACTGTTTCATGTCTTGTTTTTTGTGTCCCTTTCTCCTTTCGGGGGATATGGTAAGACTTTGCTGATACATTGTACGGCAAATGTTATTTTCAAAGTTCTTTATAAACATTTCCTGCTTCGATTCCTGCCAGATTTGGACATAAATAAATACATATTTACTGAGTAAAACTTAGAAGTTTTCAATACTTATTTCAGTCACTGCAAATTACATAATTCAAAGGTGACAAAAGTTGTGTAAAGCTAATCCGGTTCATCTTATGTCAGCAATTGAGGTGCAAGTAAAAGTAGCACTACTTTAACTTTTTTTTTTCTTTCTTTACTCACGTAAAATCTTAACGCAGCTGTTTCAAAAATTACTCAGGTAAGAGTAAATCTGTTATTGGCACTGAGTCATACCGTCTGATCAATTGAGTGAAAAACATGTGATCAGAGAGACAAACTCAAAAAACGACGCAACTGTCCTGGTATTTTTAGGATTACAATTAAAATATGAATTAGCTTGCCGGCTAGTTTCTGGCTTTTCATACAGAACATAGCACGAGGAGACATTGAGAATATCAGCACTGGTAAAGTAACAAAGAGCACGAGAAAAGGGGAGTATGACTGAAGAAGGTGGACAGATGAGGAAGACACAACCCTTCATCTTTTATACCTGGGGGAGGCAAAGGGACAGAGTGTATGCCCCAAAAAAACACTGTCCAACGCTTGAAGCTTTTTGTATCACCCTCAAGGGTTAATCATAAGGGGCAGTTTCCGTTATTTGCCTCCAGGAAGCCCAGCAGAACAGTTTAGTCAGCTGATTAACGAATAGAAGGCCCTACTCTTTCTCTGGCCCACTCTCAATATGCTCTCCAGAATGTTTTTGCTCCTATTAAAGCTGCAGTGCGCAGGGTTCTATCAGTGCATTGTTGGGGAAGTAAATGTGTTGTTTCTTTTTCATACGGACACACCACATGAACTCTCCGAAGCATTATTTTATCCTACACTCTCTGAGGTGTTAAACAACTTGTTTTTTTTCCTTCCTTTTTTTTTTCTTTGGCTCAAAATCCATTTGCCAGCTATGCCTCCTCTAAGCCATTACAGGAGTACATAAAAATAGTGTTTGCTGCCCAAGACTCTGAAGAAAATTGCCCAAAGAGGTTTACTTCCAAAACTCTAGTAAATTTGAAGCTCTACACCGAACCTTGTTGGCCTTTTTTATACCCCTTCACGCTAATTGATAGTTAAAGTCACTGCAGGCGACAACCACCAGAAAGCAACTGTAGGTTTTCATCAAAAACATGCAAGGAAAGAAGCATCAAAACCATTCAGAAACACTATAAACCGCTAGCAAACTTCAACCAGCATGGAGTGAAGCCATGGATTTAATGATGAAAAACACAGGAAGTCACAGCTGCGGCATGAAGGAAACAAAACGTCAAACCGGAGAGAGTACCTGAAGAATCCAACAAGGAGCGATGTAAGCGGAGCTTAAATGAGCAGGAGATGTGAAACCAGGTAGCGCCGAACAGCAGAGAGACTAATTAAGTCAGAGAACATAAACAGAGACCAAAGAGATCTATACAAAGAAGAAAGACACACAGATATAAGCACAAGAAATAAGTAAAAAAAAAAAGAAGACTAAACACAAAGTAACAATCATAAACACCAAGAAATAAGGACAAACACAAATGGAGACCAAACACTGGTCAATAGTGACAATATTTTAGTGGTCAAATTGGCTTTACACCATAGAAGATGGATATAAATACCCAATTACACCACAGACAAGATATCAAAACCAATTAGTCTTTATTTTAAGTTACATTCAATACTTCTTGACATAGCCAAAGTGGTGTAATGTCCTTAAAACTAACCCAATTCATCACATACCAGCACTTCCTTAGCAACATAATGGTATTTTAGTACTGGCACACAACTGACAGCAGGTATATCATGCACTGCTGACATGAGAATGAAATACTGACACAAGTACAGCAAAGTGACAAGATATCTGTAACCAAGCGGTTGTGGGAAGAGGTATTTTTGGGACTCTTGAGAAATATTCAAGCTACTCAAAATGGATAGTCTTTGTGTTCTCTGACCTGGAACTCGTCACAGGAACTTGTTGAAATTGCAGCTGAAAAACCTTAGGTAGAACATGAGATGAAAACAGCTGTTTTGTTAGCTTTGTCTGACATATTTAACCATTTTAAACACAAGTCACGGTTCTTGTTGTTTTCGGCGCCGATACCTCCTTAATCTATCATCGGTTTTTCCATTCAAAGAGTCAGGATTTATTGTCGGCTCAGACGTGGAGGTGAGGTCATGGCGTAACAGCGTGGCGGGCTCTGCGACAATGACCATTGTTCCTGGGGGACGAACAGGAAGGGCCTGCAGGGAACTTCCTGCTGCAGATAGGGCAGAGGTGTGTGTGTGTGTGTGTGTGTGTGTTGTGAATATGGGTTCAGTTGAGTGTCAAAGTGATGATCATGTAGTGACTTCAGTAGCTTAAATCAGAGTTCGCTTTATTTTTTTCTTGAACATTTCTTCTTCTCGGTCCAAAGTTCGTTCCTCTTTAAACGTTGACGTTCTGACACCGCACCATTCCCCCTACTGGTCTCCTGCGCCATTTTGTTTCTCATTCGTGACCAAGACCCTAAGACTCTTAATCTCCTCCAATTGATAAAGGATTTCAAGTGGAGGTTGCATTGTTTTCCAGGATCCAACCTTTTTTTAAGGATATCCAAGGCTTGGACTTGTGGGCTTTGTTTTGCAAACTACTCCAGTGAAAGCTGGATATCACCATCTGATGAAGTCAATAGAATTACATCATCTGCAAAAAGGAGAGACCTGATCTTGAGGCCCCCAGAAAGGATCCCATCAACACCTTGACTGGGCCTATTGAAGCTCTGTCCATACAGGTTCTGAACAGAATTGGTGACAAAAGCGTAATCAGTCCAAGTTGGACGAAGTGCAGTGTGAAGTTTTCACAGTCAGAGATGGTTTTGAGAGCTGGGTGGGTGTTGTCCCACTGTGTATTATCAAGTCCAAAATCAGAGAAATCATCTAAACAGAAAAAAAATTCACACACGTTGTTATTCCATCTGCTATAGTACGCTTCATGAAGATGCTCGTTTCATCTTCCAGCAGGACATGGAAGATGGCCAAGCTGCCAAAAGTAACTACAAATTGTGCAATTTGACATTTCGAAAATAAATTTGCTTAATGGAAACATACCAAACAAGTGGATGAAAAGTTTTGGAGTTAGGATGAGGTGTTTTTTTGGGGGGGGTTTTTGGCTGTATCATAATAGGTTTACTTTGTAAAACTTCAATGGAACCTGACACTACTACTGGAGGGAACCACAAAGAACAAGACAGGACATTGTAACAGGATGATGTTACAACGTTTTTATGAACAAACTTATTTATACATGATTTTAATTGTGTTTCTCAGTTAAAGGAAACATCATAATTGCAAAATTGTGTTTTTTTTTCAACATTAGCACTATATTGACAAAGTTTTGCGCGTATTTGTAATGGAAACGCAGCTAATGTTAGATCTAAGCTTGATTGGATGCTTGAATGACCGACATTGAGAAAAAACATGTCTTTTTTTACACAGTGTGTCTGGATTCAAACGCATGTATGATTGATAATGACTGACATTAGTGAAAGACAGAGATTTGAGAGGGATAACGCCGGGACACATTTTGTTTTCTTAGAAAATTCGAGCGTGAAAGACATTGACATGGATGCAAGTTAAACTCAAAGCGGCAGCGTAAAGCTGGGTTGCCGATTGTCATCAGGTCAGTGTATTTCTATTGAAACTTAAGTTGGAGATTTAAAAAAGAAAGGAAAACAGATGGTGGCATACTTTAAAAGAAAAACGATCTCTTGGCACCCGAGGAAATTACCACTTAACTGCTACAATCCTGGGATGTCTGATGCTTGTTGGCACAACAATAAGGCCTCTTGCACCTATTTCTTTCTTTCTTTTTTCCTTGGAAAATTATAGGCACAATCAATTTTGATAATGCAAGGGAGCAGTTGCTTCCGACAGGAAAAAAATAACTGTCTTGATTATTCCTTCTTATGAATTTTTTTTTCCTCTCTACTTTTTACCTTCCTTGCCTCTCCCAGCTAATGGCAACAATTTTCTTCCTTCGGTCTCGCATGAGGCCTCATTCTCTTACTCAGCAGCGGAACGCGTAGCCGTTGTTTGTCTTGTACTTCCTGCCTTTTGCGGCGAAGCTGAAAGCCTTTTGACCCACAAAGTACAGTTTTGTTGACAGATTGATGCTCTTGCAACCGTGACATTAGCCGAATCACCGGCGTTCAGAGGCCCGCGGTGCCACTCTGGGACAAATGCCCCGGCATTTTCCCAAATAATCCCCCTGTGGGCCTGTCTGTGTGCGGCACGGCGTTGATCTCGGGAGGGAAAAATAGAAAGCATCTATCTATAAACTGTCTGTTTGTCAGCGCGTCTGGCTCTCTGGTGCTAATAGTTGTCTTTATCAAAGGAGGTGAGGGGATAGAGGTGCGCTGCTCTTTGATGTGAATGGGGTAGAGAGGGAGAAAGGCTAGGAGACATGGGATTTTGTGATGACAGCTGAGGTATTAGCACTTTGTGATACCAGGGTAACATGGTATTACGTCCTGACAGCAGAGGAAGAGCCGGAGAGAGAGTGAAACAAAGACAAAACTTATAGAACAAACAAACAGCCTTGGTATATAGATCCATTTTAAGGCATAAGAACTCTTTTAACAACTCTTTAAATAAAAATAACAATAATAGTAATAATACAACATGACATGCGCTGCATTCCTTTTGCATCAAGTCAGTAGATTTAAATGAAGATGACAACATGCGCAAGTCCAGTTTTAAGTGGGGAAAACCGGGTGGAATTGGCTCATTGTTTCGCTCCAGGGTGGCCGTTCTTAACAATGCCATCTGGTAGCAACATTGTACGGTGTATTTTGGGCCCACAAACAGCGTAGGCATTTGAAAAAGAAAAAAAAAAATCTGTAGTCAACGTACAATAATTCATTCTAGATCTGACCATCTCATTATGTTAATGCGTTTATGCTTGCTTCATTAAAAGGCAACTTGACTGGGCTGTCAAGAGTCTCATTTTAAATGCGTTCATTAAATATTTTATGTTGAAAAATTATTTTATCAAAAAAGAAAAAAAAATCAATTTCCAAATCCATTTGACTTTTCCCAGTAGTTCATTCAGCTCCAACGCAGTTACTTTAACTGAACCACTAGATCCAGCACAGCTGTTAAATCAGAGCATTCTCTGCATGTTACACGTACGCCGTAACCCCACCCTACTACGCCGAGAAAAAAACAAAAACATTCATAGCCTCATCTGCTCATCTGCTGAGATCTACCCATCCATTTCAAGGCTAACTTTTTACCTTTAACACAGAATTTACAGTCGCAACTCGCAAGTAAGTAATTATTGTGTCTTTGTTGATACTTAGTGGTTCCATGTATTGTGACACTGACTGTTTTCAACATCCACGATTTTTTTAAGAAAAAGCTCTCATCAAAAGTTATCGTCATGGAAACACATTGACATTTTACATCCCTATAGTTGATATTTATGATTTTGTCCATTTGAATTCACTGCGAGGTAAAACAAATCGACAGAACATCACAATTAAATGTAAAACAGTCGCCCATGCATGCAGTCAGCAGATGTAGGACATTAGCACATAAAACGCTGAACAATGTGTGAATGTCAACAAATCAAGACCCAGAACACCTCCCCCCGTTTTCTGTCTTTCTTTCTTTTTTTTTTTTGGTTCTATTTTGGCTTAAACTGAGGATTCAGAAAAATGTGCGACTTGTTAGCCGCTTAATGGACCACCGTGTTCACCAGCTCGTTGCCGACTTGGAGGGCACACACTGACCTTTTCTCCCTGAAAACAGTCACCTACTGTGGACAGAACAGAGATGAATAGAGAGAAAGAGTCAACTCAATCACAAAAACTAACTCCTGGAATGCAAAAAAAACACCAAAAGAAAAAAACGTCTCACTTAAAGTGATAGGTAACAAACAAAGATGCACTCAATTTGCAAAACAGCGTCGCCACTGTTTTCCGTTAGCCGTGTGAAAGTAGCTCTGTCTTTAGCTTTTGACTCTGGCCCAGGCAGGCTGAGTAATGTTGTCTTTACATGCACATACAAGGTATTGTCAAACCTTGCAAGCTGTGGGTCACAGTTGAGGGTAAGGGAGTTAGGGGGCAGTTGGGGGGGGGGGCATTTGGAGGGTCTGAGCCCTGCGTAGCAAACCCCCCTCCCCGCTTTACCAAAACACACACACACACACATGCACTGGGTTGTCAAAGGACCCTTTGTGTGCTGTTGTTATTCCAGGGGAAATACTCACTTTATTCCTATCAGGGGAATATAAAGCGCTGATCACCTAATCACACACACACACACACACACACACACACACACACACACACACACACACAGAGGAACCCAGTTAACCCCGACACACACACTTACACAGGCACACACACATATTACGTTTCTCTGTCTTCACATTGACCTTCGTTCATTTTTCATTCATTTCTACCCATCGCCTAACCAGTTCCAGTACACAAGCCTGACCCCTGAACCTATAGCCTAAACTCAATTCACACACTGAAATTTCTTTTACCAAAATTTCAAAACAGATTTGTAAAAGAAAAAAAAAGAGAAAGCAAATTCATCTTAAATGGAAATGAGATTTTCAGGACATCTATATTGAGAACAGCGACCATGGAAAGATGCATTTTAATTCAACCTGTCAGTTTCAAAGTTCAAATTCAAAGTACTTTATTAATCCCAAAGGGAAGTTAAATGTTGTGGTAACTCATTCATTCTTCAAAGAACTAATGGAGCAGTCTTGACGGTGAGGTAAAACATTCTCAATCTATTTCTGCATTTAAAATAAATAAAAAAAATTATTATGATGAAGTGATGTGGTATTGAACAAGCTGATGTTTTGTTACAGATATTTTGAAATATCTCTGTAACAGTGTTCTGAGTTGAACAGCTAATTTCCTTTTAGTATGTATGCATTAATGCTTCTTTCTGCTACTTTTCATTCATAATTTCTCTTGGTTCTTAAAATGAACTATTCATATTTATTATTGAGTGAATGAAATAAAAATAAAAGGAAAAATAATCATAATCATAATAATAACACCGTCTTAGACTTAACAACTGAGGAGCAGTGGGTCCTCACAATGTTGGACTTGTTGGAAAACTGGACCTCATAAGGTGGGAAAGGCAAGATGCAGACACACAGACAGCAAAATACTAAATGCTCTCTTTCATTCACATGCAGAAAAATTTGTGTAGATATTTTTAAATCATCACAGATTGGTCAAACAATAATACTCACACACTTATGCACAAGCATATGCACACACACGCACACACACACACACACACACACACACAACAATGGGTCATTTATAATTCTGCACCCCCCTCCCCATCACCACTCATACTTGGCAGGCGGGCGAAGGCTGTGTTGTTTCAGTGACCTGCAGGAGAAACCATGTGCTCTTGATTTATATACCAGGAAACACACCTTTTTTCTCTCTGTCTCCCAGAAACAGGAGTGTATATGCATATGCTGTTTAGGCCCAGAGCCCAAGTTTATGAACAAAAGGGCCATAAAATGAAAATACGACACCCTGCAAGAGGCATTTTGTCCAATCACAGCCGCAAACCTTAATGTATTTATTGGAATTCAAGGCAAGAAACTCTAAAAAAGTGGTAACGTATTGTATAATAGAAGGCGGTAATAACAAAAGGGAAAACTGATGAAGCGGACACCTGCTAAAAGACGCAAGATGCATTAAACTGAGGTGCAGTTTCACCTTCTGATATGGGGACATTACGAAAAATACTGACAGGGTCACAACAGATTGATCTAGATCAAAGCATCTTCATGTTTTAAAATGACCCAGTCCGAGTTTGGACCTACGCTTTGCTTACACAGTTATTGATAAGCAGTGTAAACTGTAGATTTGGTGCCCTTATCCTGATTGATGCCTTTGCACAATGAAATTAGTTTCATCTGTTGCATTGTCTCTGGAAACTATGGCTGTAAATCGAAGGATGCAAATAGAATAATGTGAAGAAAATCCTATTTTCATATCTAAGCTTTGTTTTAGGCTAATTAGACTGGAAAATGACAGGTCCATCCACTCTAACTGATCTGGATCTATAATCCAAAGAAGAATGGGCAAAAACATTAGCCTGTAGGTAGCAGCATATATACAATGTCAAGATCCACCTTAAAAGGAAGATAGAAGTGGCACTGTGTGATTATAGTGTCCTCAAGAATATGATATGTGGGTGTGCGTGTGTGTGTGTGTGTGTGTGTGTGTGTGTGTGTGTGTGTGTGTGTGTGTGTGTGTGTGTGTGTGTGTGTGTGTG
>CAEFZX010021872.1:0-70613 GCA_903066825.1 Alfaro cultratus | reverse complement strand
TATATACACATATATATCGCAAGATCTCTGGGTTACAATGCCTGCCTAGTTACATCCCTAATTCAAATAAAACCAAACTCTTTTCTGTTATACTTACGTTGAAGACTTTTTCTGTAACTGGATTCAGATTCAAGTGTTAACATTTATTACTTACGGTGCACCTCCCTGAAAAGCAACACACTCTAAAGACACTTCTTTACCAACATGAATCTAATTTCATACTAGATCAGAAAAACCCCCAACATATTTTAATTTCTGTATTTGATTTAGTTATTTCTTTGAATAAAGCAAGGAATTGTTGCTCACTTCGAGTGTCTTTTATGAGTAATCAAAGGCAACAGAAACCTATGCTAACAGGCCAGCATTTCAACCTCGAAAAAGAGAGGTTTTTACCAGATAAGGTTTTGCACCTTTGGAGAAATATCTGCAAGAGAAGTGTTTTTTTGCTGGAAAGCATCAGTTCATAAAAGCACCTGTGATTTTCTTCAGAAATTTCTAAATGCAGATGACATAAATCAGGATGTTATGAACCTCTGCAGAGTTATTAAATTGTTTACTACTTCAGATATAAACACATTGTATGGGAAGAGAAGGGTAAAAATCAATTTTTACAATCTGTTTTATTGAGATTTACTGTCGTCTTGTAACTTTAAACATCTTTGACATCTGATGCTTTCTGCAACTCCTTTGTTTCACGCATTATGGTTTATAGAGCAGTGTCAAACTGTTTAGAAATGATGACTAAAGCAAACGATTCTGATCTCCAGTTTATGTCACATGAACAATAACTTTATTTCTGGTCTTTTGCAGGAGTTCAGGGCAGTGCTGACTGTTCATGCGGGAGGAACCACTTCACATGTGCGGTCAGCGCGTTTGGGGAGTGTACCTGCATTCCGGCCCAGTGGCAGTGTGACGGAGACAATGATTGCGGGGATCACAGCGATGAGGACGGATGCAGTGAGTTTTTGCTTGTGGTCGAGCATTCTCTTCTAAATGGGTTCAGCTTAAGTCTTGGTGTATGCCTAATTTCCTCTTTCCTCTCTTTCTCATGTCTGCTTTTTCGCTCTGTGAGCTTTATTTTGGGGAGTGTCATTTATGTCCTATATGAACATCTGCTGCCACGAGGCTCTGTCCAACTGGCTAAATGTTACATTACTGTGTAAAATACATGTTCATAACACTTGGAATGTCTTGGCCAACAATTATTGCTCTCCAAACAGTCCTTTATGATGTAAATATTGCACTCAATAATCTTACAATGATGATGTATTTGCAATATTCTGGGCTCTCTCTCTTGCAGCCCTTTCTGCAGCATAAAATATCAAAGTAGGATGAGGTGATTGTATATTGGACTGAAATGCAACAAAAATCTGATTAATTGGTGTTGGCTAGTTTTATTCTGTTAAAATGAATTCTGTATTTATTTTGATCATCTTTAGAACAGAACGTACAGGACGTTTTGACAAAGTGTTGGACAGATACTTCATAGATGGATCAGTTTGTCCTGTTTATTTTTTGGCTGACCAGTTGATTGGTGGCACATTCCCAGTGTAATTTTCTCAGACACAGAGATGAAACTAATATTTCCACAATTTTACTGGTAGGGATGTTGTACACCACAAATCTGGAAATATCTGCCACAGTTGTGGTTTCTAGGTGCTAAATTGAAGCTTCCTTTCTTGTATTGCTTCTGCTCTTTTTCCCAGATCCCCTAGATGCTTTCATGTTTTTAGTCCAGCTGTTAAAAAGCAAAAACTCCAGTTCTTTTTTCTTTTTCTTTTGCAACAATTGATCTGAATATCTGCATATTAAAGTGCATGTGGAAGATTTTGTCTAAATAAATCAGAAATGTGAGGACGTAAACATGATCAAAGCTTTTTAGATTAACGTTTAGTACCAGGCAAATTTTGACCACTATGCAAATAAAACAATAAAATGGAAATGATAGGAACTCCAATACTGCTTTTAATGATAAATTCACTTAAAATATGTGGTATAATTTTAAATAAAATTTGAAATATTTACGACGCGGCCTGCGGTTTTCTTTGGAACATTATGTACTGGGCCCTTGAGCAAGGCATTATACTACCTTGAGACTGCCTAGACTCGGCTATTCTTGGCAACTGCCTGACTTTAAATTTGCTGTGGATATGAAAGTGTTCTCAGTCGTTTTTCTTACATAGTGTAAAAAGAAAAAAAACATTAACAAAACTATGGAAATTGACCTGATATTGATCCAATCTTTCCCCAGTAAAACACTGAATGGCTGACTGGTTTGGAAGGTATGATTTCTAAGGGAGATTGTGTATGCACACAAAAACAAATGCTTGAGTGACTTCTGGCACCAGATACATTTTGGCTGGAGGGGAGTCTTGGCAGCGGAGGCAGACGGGAGTATTTTCTTGCAGAACATGTCAGTTTGTCAAGTGGAGGAGATCTTCGGTGCTCTTCTTCTGCTCTTCTGTGTAACGATGGGAAACGTCGATGCGAGGGCCTTTTTTGTTCTTGTTGCTGCTCTCTCTTTGAGCAGACGGGTAGATGCTGCCCTTTTTTGTTGGGCACTTCCTCAACCTCTTTCAGAGGTTTGTGTATCAGTATTCAATCTCCATCACTCTTCTTCTGTCATATTAAGCTTGTTAGGATTTAGCAGAAGGAATGCTAAGTGTTATTGATCTCTGGCCAGTTGAATGTTTAGTGAGTCCGATTGCCACGTATTGATTTGCAGTACGTTACTTATTTAAAGAGACACATGGAAGCAGCTGACAGATATCGGAGCATCTACCTAGACCTTCCTAATCCATTAGTACTGTAAGATCGATTCCCTGCTTTATCGCTCTGTGGTCGGACGATCACTCGCTTGGACGACTCCAGTCAATCTTGTAACAGCAGTCCTCATGTCGAAGGCATTCATTCTGTTTCTCAGTAATGCTGTGTGATCACAGCAGTGTGCCCATCAGAATTTATTATATTCATTGTTACAGTCGTAAAACTGAGAAGAAAAAAAAAAGTTTCAGTAAGTTTTGCCAACACTGAAAAACAATTAAAGAAATTAGTGAT
Source organism: Alfaro cultratus (assembly GCA_903066825.1). Taxonomy (NCBI): domain Eukaryota; kingdom Metazoa; phylum Chordata; class Actinopteri; order Cyprinodontiformes; family Poeciliidae; genus Alfaro; species Alfaro cultratus. Next base: position 67,556 of record CAEFZX010021872.1, on the reverse strand, counting down.
GACTATTTTGAGTCTAATCTATATATAAATTTTTTTTTTTATGAACAAAATCTTGAGCTCGTTTAGACTGGCTTTCAGGTGTTCTTTTGTTGTTGTTGTTAAGTAGATTGTGAGTATTGGAGGGTTCTTGGTTTTGAATGCAATGTTTGTTAAGGATTAATTTGAAGCGAATGAGATTTATGAATTGCAATTGTTTTCGATAGTTGGTTATGTTTTTATCTGGTGATTTTACTATTTTAGGCTTTGATTCTTGTTAAACTAAACAAATATTTATCACTGCAGGATGTAAATACTAATATTGGTAAACGGTGAGGTTATCTTGCCAGATTCTCTAGAAAAAGTGGTTGTGGCTCTCAGTGAGGTTCTTATCTGTTTAGATAATGGTTATTTTTTTATTTAAAAACCATTAGATGTGTAAAACTGGGTAAAAAAAAATCTAATGCATTTCATGTCTTTCAAATGAGAAGCATTTAGTCTGTTTTTATTTAGTTGATTTCTCTGTATATCTTTATGTTATCAGGCATTTCATCCAAATCTTTTCCACATTTACTCCAAACTTAGGGAACTGGAGAAAGGAAAAGAAATGAGATAGAACCTTCAAAAGACCAAAACTTTGACATGCCAACAAACAACAAAGACAAAAGTGGAAACATAATAATTTTATGCATTTTCTATGAAACAGAATAATGCTCCTGGATGAAAATTAAGACTCAAGCATCTGAGGATCTTGATAATATTAAGAAATCTTTGGACTTTCTTTCTGAGGACGTGGCAGCTATACGGCTCCATCAAAAAAAACCATTTTGGACCTGGTAAAGAAGTGAAGCCGTTGAGACTTCTTAATTAGGAAAAGGACAAACGGATCGCTGTATTGGAGAACCGAGTGGCCGATTTGGAGCAAAACAATAGGATAAATGATGTGATCATCACTGGTCTTAGAGTCAAGCCCTGTTCGTATGCCAACCCAGTCCTACTGGTGAACCATCAGTTGAAGTGCTTGACTCCACAGAGAAACAAGTGGCTTCTTTCCTCTGGACCAAGGGGATAGAGGTGGACTGTGATACTGTGGAAACAAGCCACATGCTTCCGAGAAGGGGAAATAAACCTGCCATTATCATGAGATTCACAAAGAGGAAATACAAGTTTGCTTTGTTAAAACAAGGCAGATTGTTGAGAGGATCTGACGTATTTATTAATGAGCACTTGACCAAGAAGAATGCTGATATTGCCAGAAAGGCTCGGTTTCTGAGAAAGCAGAAAAAGATTCAGTCAACATGGACAACAAATTGTAAGGTCTTTATCAAATTAAATGAAGCTCCGGAGGAGGCAAAGGTTCTGGTTGTTCGGGACATCGCTGAACTGGACAAATACACCTGAATGCTATGAATGATGATTGGGAACCCAGGTGATCGCACATGACACACAATCACCATGTGTCAACTGAACAATACGTTGTCTTCAGAACATTAACACCTCTATCTAGCAATGTTGATTACCTGGAATTGAAAACATTTGACTACACTGAATATAAAAGTCAAGACAAGGAAAAGGATTTGGATCCAGAAAATAACTTCTATAACATTGTGAACAACTGTGGCTACTACTCGACTCAGCAATACAATTCAACATTTAAAGCAGACAGTAAATTTTCCATTGTACATTTCAACAGTAGAAGCTTATATGCAAATTTTAACCACATCAAAGACTGTTTAAGCCAGTTTAATCAACCTTTCAGTGTTGGAAAGGTTGATTAAACCTTTGTTTAATCAACCACCTTTGATTAGAGGAACCTGGCTTAATTCTGAGAAGGGAGCTGATTTTGAACTAGATGGTTATGAATTCAGCTATATTAACAGAGAGGGGAAGACTGGTGGAGGAGTAGCTGCATATGTGGACAGCAGTCTTAGATATAATATAATTGAAAACATTAAAGATAATTTTGAGTGTATAACAGTTGAAGTATACATGGAAAAAAATAAAAATTTAATTGTTAGCTTTATATATAGGGCTCCTGGTTCTAATGTGGACCTATTTACAGAATGGTTTGAGAAAACCTACACAACTACGACTCCAAAGACCTATTTTATCTGTGGGGACTTTAATATTGATCTGCTGAATGTAAACAATCACAAATCGACTGAAGAGTTTATTAATACTTTATGGAGTCTGAGCCTTTTCCCTCAAATTACAAGACCTAGCAGAATCACATCTAACAGCGCTACATTAATAGATAACATAATTACAAATTTAATACATAACAATACAATAAGTGGATTATTAGTTAATCATATTAGTGATCATTTACCTGTTTTTGTTGTTTCTGACAACTGCCACATGAAAGATAAGAGTAAGAGTAATCCAATTTTTGAAAGATTAAGGACTGAAGAATCTATAAAAGCATTTAAATATGAATTATCTAAACAAAACTGGGAAACTGTATTGAAAGAAAAGGACATGGTTAAAGCATATGATAATTTTCTGAATATTTTTAAATCATTATATAATAATGTTTCATTATTTCCACAATTCTCCAAAATTTTGGAAAAAATATTTGCTGCTAGATTGGATAGATTTGTTTTTGAAAGGATATTGGAAACAGGAAGACTGTTTATGCTATGAATTAATGAATGGAAAAGGGGTATAATTATATAAGTTAAACTTCATCATACTCCTTTTCAGACTCACTGTCACCGAATAAGTGGTGTATTTACATGTATTTGAGTATGTAAATTTGATAGTAAGGTATTGTATTTAGACTTAGAAACATGAAAGTCTTTATTATTATTATTATTATGTTTTGATGGCGAAATGTCTGTCTGAAATAAATTATCATCATCATCAAATAAATACATCTAAACAAACACACCTAAGCATGTTTTAGGTATGGAATTTAATTTTTTGTGGACAGTACAAACAAGAAGATATAATTTCCTACTAAAATCTTTGAATTCATGAATAACATTTTAACTGAGCTTGTGTATATTTGCAGGTGATTTTTTTTTTAAGTTAAATTTAATTTCCTGCTCACTGAAAGATCAGGTAGATGCTAAAATTGTTTTTGCGTTCTGAAAATGAAAGAAATTGCTTGTGCTATTCAATGCAAAAACATCGCAGAGCACAGAAAAGTGAATATTTGAGTAAACCACTTCTACCGCTCTGATTGAATTAACTGAGTCCAATCGTAAAAGTGAAGAGTTAAATTTTATGGTTTTCAAGAAGGATCTGTAAAAACATCGAAGAATTTAATTTTCGGAGGTGCAGCTTCAGTTCAGAGGATATAGAGTGATTTTCCTTAAGGCTGATCGGCAAAGTTGTGTGACCGTGAGAATATCCAATCACAATGAACACACACAGGGAAGCACAGAGGGCCGTGTCTTTTCTGCTGAATCGAAGCAGTGTAGTGTGTGGCATCCAGACTTTTTTTGAACTTTAATGTGTTTATCATTTATACCAATTTACCAATTTCCAGACAGAGCACAACTGTCTTGAAACAGAGAGCAGGAATGTGTGTGTTTGTGTGTGTGGAAGTGGGGAGGATGGGAGCAAAGGCTGACCGTCTTTATGAACCAATCTAATTACGATGTGGAAATCATGTGGAAATAGTGCAGTTTAAAGATGTGGTTTGCATGCGTGCTTGTGTTTGTGTTTGTGTTCTACCAGATAAAATTTCATAGCTGTAGAGACTGTAGATGGATTGGAAAAAAAGGGTGATGGGGAACTATGAGGACTATTTAAAAATGTTCAACATGTTTGCGTGTGCGTGTGTGCAAATGTACTTTAAGTATAGTAATCTGGAACAGTGATCATTAGCATACTCCATCTCACTCAGAGCTCCTGGTGGGTGAGGAGGAAATGGACTTTACAGCCATATGTTCTCCTCTTAAACCTCCTGTAACATCGGCCCTATTTGTACCGGACCACACTGGCTGCAGAGAGCTTTGCTTGATGGCCATAAATTTACCCTTTCAGGCAGACTATTTAAAGTTAAGGGTCCATACCAATGTGTTTCCAATGTGTGCATCTTGGCTGCAATCCTTTTATTATTGTAAAAAGAAGGAAAATAAAACAAAATTTTTAGCTTTAAATTCTTGCTGACCTTCAGTGTTATGGAGGAAATGTGTTAGTGCGGGGTATTCTGTTTGCAACACTTTGACAGTATTTCAGTTAAAAGAATTCTTCACGGTTAACTTAAACTAAATGCAAAAATATATTTTTTATATTTTAACTTGAGCTAAATTCAAATAAACATGAAGTATGTTAGTTGGTAAATCAGTGATGTTTGAATGAAGCCATAAGTTAACCAATGATGGCCGAATATGTTGCTTCTGAAGCTGGTTTGTTGAAGTTAGAGAATTAAAATCAAAACATCTATGTTGAGCTTTCTTCTATTCTCCATCATGGGAAGATGTATTGTTTCCAGACTTCATTTCTTATTCATTTCAAACACAAAGACAATCACAAAGTTTAAACAGTAACTTTATTCTTTCTGTTTTATATTTAATGCGCATCATTTCATCTTTGAATTACCACATCTCAACTAGATTTTTGTTTCTTTGGCAAAGAACATATATAAACATGTTGAGATATTTTTAGTCCACTTTGCTGCTTTTTTGGGATCTAGACGTTCTTAGATCAGAGTTTCAAACTGAATCTGTGCGAGGTTTTAAATCGCAACACATGTCTTTTTTTAAGTCTTGAAAATTTGAAGGTATCAAAATGACCTGTGCTTTACAAAGAATTGAATAATCCAAGTGTTACAGATTTTAAGATGGAGAAGATTGAAGTTTGCTTTCTAAATAGGTAGACATACTGTGTATAAAAGTGTGAGGTCTCTCTGTATTTCAGAGTGAAACTTTTCATCTAATTTTGTAAAATGTATAGTACCCACCTTAGTGCCATTAAAAATAAATTTGATCTGAAAGATGTAATAATTATATTGGTTTTCTGAAAGAGAAAGCACACAGGTTGTAATCTGGTGCTAACTCTTCTCTATCTGCTGCCTCCGCATTTCTGTGACATCATCAGACTTCACATTCAAGCAAAAAGTTTTTTTTGTTTTTTTTTTCTCTCCCCGATGAGCCAGTGTGTGCCTGAACACTGTAGGCAGCCTGAAACCCTTTCAAACTTTTTGTATTTACTTTCTCACCTTGTTCCAACAATCCAGAGTTCACTTTGGTATTTAGGGATATAAAGACCAACCAAGATAAATAAATTGAAAAACTGTATAAAATGTGAGCACCTTATTAAACATTCAGGTTTCTGAAAGGATACACATATTTACAACACAAAGTTAATTGAAGTGTTTGGATTTCTTCGCCTCACTCGTCGAAACTCTCGTAACTAGGCTACACACCTAGGACAGGAGACTAATTAGCTTTGATGGAATTTATTGAAGACATAACTCATGCAGTTCATCAAATATTTAAGGCCTTGCCATCTTTACATTATTATTTTTTTTCTACAAATATAGCTGGATGGCATCCAGGAGTGCCTTTTTATATTTGACGGCTGGCCAAGCACATGAGCTGTAAGAGACTTTGCTTTGAAGGTTTTCTTAATTAGAGGAGGACATGTTTATGTTCTTGGCAGTATGCACCACATCTATAAACCTCCATAAGGAGAATGAAGACTGCATGCTGCTTGCGTGTGTCTGGTTATCTTATGAAATCACGGTGAGGGCTCTGGAGGCACGGGGAAGTGGAATGAGAGTGATGAAGGACAGAACGTTGTCTGGTTCATGTAATGGTTAGTGCTCTCAGCTAAATGTTTCACCACTGTCCTTATTCTGTTCTTGCTCAAACTGCTGTTTTGGTTTGAAAGAGGACTTATGGAAACATGGGCTTGGATAAGATCAGATGAATTCTTCATCTTTTTATCTCACTGTCCCGTATTCAGAAGACATACTGAGGAATCTTGGTTTGAATCACCACTTATTTGAATTTAGACTGTCAGCTCTTTGGCCTGTACATCTGTATAGACGGAAGACAGGATTGCATAAATGGGACCAGTTGCTTACCTCACACCAGAAAGCCATAAACATTGCCTCTCTTGCTGGAAGAGTGAAGTTTGTTGCTGTAACCTCCTTAAGGATTGATTAATATTGGTTGGTAATGCTGTTCCTTTTACTTAACCAAAACTGGTGCTAAAGACAGTTCTGTGACAGAACTGGAATGATTTTCTACAGCCATAGAAGCTAGTGCAGTATGCCACGACAAACGCCTCATCCAGTAAAGGATTGTTTTGTTCTGAGTATGTGGGAGGTAACTCCATAAATCACAAATGTCTTTCTCACCATCCCTGCAAACACATTTCTCTTATCATCTTATTTTTTGCTGATTTAAACAACATTTTGTGTTTGTGAAAGCTTCACTATCTTGTCCAGCTAATCTCTGATTACCATAAGCAGTGCAAATGTGGGAGAACCGAGCATTTACAGCAGGATAAGTCAGAAATACCTGATATTGAAATATAAACAATGGTTTGGAACAAAGTTGGAAATGAATTCAGTAGAAAACACTGTAAACGAGGATTATTTCTTCACATTGACCTAATCAAACTCCATTCTGTTAAGTGAATGTCAGCTTATGTCACTTCAATAATTATCTGGCTTTTTTTTTTTAAAAAGTTCAAGCTGTGTGTCTCTTTCTTGAAGAGACACACACTTCTACATCTGCTGTCCTGTTTCTGTTTAACTTTCACTTTGTTGGAGGGAGCCATTGACTGATACAGTGCTGCGGATAATTTTAGGATGTCTTATTAAAGGTGAGAGACACTTTGTCTCTCTACTTAAAGCCATTTAAGTACCTATTGCAATATCAGTAATGATCAGTTTATCTGTTTAACTATGTGTCTAAGAAAATCTGCTAAAACCACAGCTATAAATAACTCTGTATGTTTTCTTTAACATACAAAGTATCCCAGAACCAATGCTTTAGTATTCTGTGTATCTGTTTTTACGTCTCTGGTCCATCTTCTCATACACCCAGTCCAGTAGGTGGTGATTCATTCTGGGTTCAGTTCTGAGTCTTTCCCAATGTCACCACATGCTTGCTCAAATTGAGGGGTTACTGTGACATCAGAGACTAAATGTAACTTTTTATTATAAACTAATTTTGCATTTTTGCACTTTATAACAATGAGGATCAAATTGGAATATTTATAATTAGTATTTCTGAACTGACCTCGATATATTGTATAAACTGGGTGTTTTTTCTAGAAAGGTTTCTTGAGATGACATTTTTTGGTAGGAAAAACTCCCATGGTCTCATGCTCTGTCCCAGAGGGGCTTAGCAACATCCTGGGCCCGGTTCGTAAGTTTCTCTTGTCAGGATCCTTTGGTGTAAACCCGGACTTGCTGCATGTTTGCAACATTCCACAGGTCAGATGTTGCAGCACCAACTCTGTTGGATATAATTTTGGTTGCATCTGCTTCCAGTGCAGTCAGAAATAGCTTCTGGGGCAAAATGGGTGTACAGTACTCATATCCCCATAGTGATGCATTTTTAGTTGGTGCAATTAATCTATCCAGACAGATGTTAAAAAAAAGCTGGTGAGAGCAACAGATACAGATAAGGCACTTTATTTGCTGATGTTTCACCTTCTCTTTCCTTCTAGCACATCCATCAGTTCATTTTTTTATTTATTTCTTTGTGCTTTTCACTTTCTGTGACATAAGCGTATGGATTTATTTTTACAATTATTTTAATAATCGGTGAATTTGATTATTCTGAAGATTAATAGATTAATTGGTTAAAAAATGTGAATAAGATGAAGCTATAACTATGCCACTTTAGGAGTTTTGGCTAAAACATATTTACAGACAAAAGTGTTTTTTATCTTAAATGCAATATTTTTTGAACAGGTTTTGGCCGTATTACTGCTATGAATGTTTTTTTTTTTCTCACCTTTCTTTGAGTTTGTATACTCCAATTAACAATTAATCATTTACTTACTTAGTTGACGATGATTTTAATAATATATTAATCACAATTAATCATTTCAGCCCTAGACACTTGTATACTTTAGTGTGTGTGTCCATTTCTACACTGGGTAGGATAATTTAATCAGTGATGACCTCAGATGCTTTCTGCCCAGCAGGACATTAACTGGGAGCCAGGGTGGAAATGAGATGAAACGGAAGAGGAAATTCTCTGTCTTCTGTGATTTTTAAAAGCACCATGTGAGGTTTGGTTTTCTGTCGGCTCACAGACATCCGTGAGCTTTGGGAAATGAGTGTGTACTGAGGTCACATAAACAGCTCTCAGGTAAAGTGGGACATTTTCTACCGTTGTGAGTACTCTGCTATAGATGCACCTCTGGACTTCTGTGAAGCGAAAGCAGGACTTGTTGGGTGTTACATAGGAATGATAGAAACCTGTTTGAAATGCTGACTTACTCTATTTTGGACATGGTAACTGCAAATGTTCTGAAAGCTCACAAATTTTTACCTCTTAGCTGTGAAATCTGAATTAGAATTGTAACTGAAGATTTTCTTAGATGTAGCTTTGAACATTATACACTTAGCATGCAGAAACAGATATAGCTAGGACTTGGCAAGTGATATTTGTTTTTTCAAATCATCTGAACATTGGCACCTGACTATGTCTTGTATTCATGGGAGGAACCAAACAAAAACCTAAATAAAAGCATTCAGACATTTAGATACATTGGGAGAGAATGACCAGAGTTAAAATGGATTCTCACAGGTTCACACTCCAATGTGAACCATCAGAAAAGATTCATACCCCCTCTGTCCTTTAATCCGCCATCCTGCACTGTGGCAGCCAATCAGGAAGTAGCTGGGACCACAGGAGCTCAGCTGATCTAAAAGCAGGAGCGGAGAAGATTAGGACCCCATTCGCTCCTTCTCCATGTGTTGCTTCATCTTTTCCTCCCTCTGCCCTTGCATCCCTCTCTTCTTTGCCCTCGGACCACAGGAAACCTGAGCAACAAACACTTTTCTTTTTCCCCAAGACTTTCTCATTTATTTCACACTGTGTTCTTGAATTTCTTCCTTCTTTTCATCTGTCCTTTCTCTTGCCTCTTTCTCCTGTTTGGTTGTTTCTCTTTTTGTTGCAGCCTTCAACGTAGTTGTTTGGACACATTAGCATAATCCTCCCCTCCCCTGTCTGTTTCCCCATCTAAAGGTTGCTCAGTGCTTTCCTCCGCCTCCTTCCTAAATATTTACTTCCTTCTCACTAAATTAGTTTGGGCACGCTTGTTCACATAGAAGAGGACATTAGGGGTTGATGGAGGACAAAGTGACAAACACAAAAGAAGGACCAAGAGTTTTTTGCCTTAACCAGTGCAGCATATAATTAAGTAGGTTTCAAATGTGAGCTAAGTAAATAAAACTGAAACTGTGGCATACAGTAAATACAATCTTTTCACAGCCCACTGAGAAATAAACATGTGCCGTATGCATTTTTTAACCTACCTTGAGTAAAAAGAGTGCTTCCACAGTACCAGGACAATTACACAAAATGTAAATCATGATCTAATTGCTTTTCTTCAAATCTTAAAGCCAACAATTGTTCCTATTGCTTCTAAATTAGGATATTTTGTTTTTTAATGTTAGGAGTGTTCTGGACACCATATGTGTATTACTTTGATACAGACTTCAGCATAAATATTCAAATAAATATTCGTTAGATCTATCAAAGCAATTTTAAGCAAAGCTTTCCAGATAAACTTTGAGTAATGCAAGATAAACAAGCTTGTACTGATTGCTTATTTCATTGGTCTGTATGCCCAGGTGGAGAGCCCACACTTAGCTGTTTTACAGACATGTCTTCTGGAGCTTACTGACTTTAAAAGCATTGGCTTAACACCATGGATGCTGTTATTGAAGTTTCCACACTGCTCATGTTTTTTATGACCAGAAATATTTCTAAGCAAATAAATTAGCATTTCTTGTAAGCAAGAAAAAATTCTGGCTTTCTAACCAACTGGGCAACTTTAAAAGTAAAAGTGACCTTTTTTTGACTTCATCCCATGCTATAATGTTATTCATATTCCAGGCCACCTAAATGCTTACAGTCAAGTTTCTGCCTCATAGAGTACCACTCACTTACACCTTATCAACTCCTTCAGACTAGCAGCAGCAGGAATTGACAAACACCTGGTGGAACTTCATATCTGCTAAACTTATTATGTAAGCTATCTCTCTGTCCAATGCTTCTAAGAACAGTTGTAAACGGGGTAATGGAGTAGAATTGCTGTGATGACCTACTTAAGGTGGAGTATCGGAAAGATTGTGAGCTTCTTAAAGAGACAGAGGCTAATTTCATGGCATCAAATTGCAAAGTCAAATTTCTTTTAAGTTATATTTGATATAAAGTGCATATTTATGACCACTTAGGGTAACATAATTAATTGATTGTGCTATAAAATGGCACTATGTGATTGGAAAACACATTCCACAACTTTTAGTTCATGCTTCATAAGTTCCTATTGGTTACTTAAGCAAATTTTGAGATGGACATTTCATCCACATTTTATTGGGTATAGTGGTATCAAAACGATGTCATCATTGTCAGTTATATTTCAAATTTACCGCTTTGTTTCCAAATATGCCCTGAAAAGAAATGCAGGCTGCCTGTGAGGGGTAGAAAGTTTTGCCCGTTTATTCTGCCTTTGACAACACTGATATAATTGAAAAGCCAGACGACTTTCTGTAAACACACAGCATGTGGGGTTGTGGCTAGATTTTAGGGAGAACAGTCAACTTTGGTGGGGTTTACCAGTTATGTGCTGCTAATTAACCACATTTAATTAAATAAACAAGCCACAAAAAAAAGAAATAAATAAATACTGCCTTTCTAAAAATAGAAGTTTTGTTTTAGTGAAGAAATAAAAAGTTTTTAAAACAGTCAATCCACCCATAATTTGCATCAACCATAGAAAGATGTGTCTGCGTTCTTCCTCCACTGACAGGTTTGTTGATTTTCTGTTTTAGCAGCAGTGGAGCTCTTTTTTGTTGCGACTAAATGAACCTGTATACTGCCATGACACAGATTAATATGTTGGCTTTGCCGAACTCTGAAGAAGGCCAGCTCATTCATTTGATGTCTTACAACAAGACAGATAACCACAGCTGTGTTTGCGTTAGTTGAATCGGTTTTAGTTTGCTACAGTTGACGTTTGTTTGCCTGTTTTATTATTTGCTTGAGCTCTTCTTGACTTGTCCTTTTGTATGAAATCAAAGCTGAACTTGAACACAGATTCAGTATTTTCAGCCCCTGTTGGCTGAGGGATAGTTATGCTCACACAAAAGGACATCTTCTGCATTCTTGAATAGATTAGCAAACATTTGAAACAAAAACAGATATTCGCCTGAGATTTTTATTTTTTTTTTTAGTTTTTGAGTTTGATCCTGTTTGGTCATAATTTACTAAGAATCTTAAAACAGTCTTAAAAAGAAAGAAAAGAAAATAGCTGAGAAGATAATTAATCCAACTTTTAAAATTAAGATAGAACTTTTATCTCTAGCTACAGTCAGGATGAGATTAGATCAATTTTATACATAAAACTGAATTGTTCTTGCCCTAAAATGGGACAATACTGTAAGTATTATGTGTCGATTACCGTCTGTAGGTGGGTTTGCACTATCACAGAAAGTTATTGCTGAACAAATGACTTAATTTCAGCTTTAACATATAATCCTAATAATTTAATAATGTCATGATCGGAGTATTTACTGTCATTTAGGATGGGTGGGCTCTGTAGATGACAGCACTTAAGTGCTACTTGTTAAGGTCCCTCAGCAGAAATTTGTCATGGCAACAAGCAAATCCTATAACCTTAATCCATCATCACGGACAGAGTTCTTCTCGGGAAGATAATTCTGCTGCTAATATTTCAGATTGAGGGGTCTTGGAAAAAAAAAAAAAAGATTACATTTCTGAATTCATTAAAATTGTAATAAGGTGTAACAAGCAGATGTGAGCTTTTTCTTGTTTTCCTTTTAGTCCCTGCATAGCTCACATATTAATAAGTTATATTAGTCAACAACACAAAACATCAGGTTTGTGCTTGTAATTATTTAGAAGCACAAATAATTACAAGCACAAACCTTTCACATTAAACAGGTTTATGCCATATCACACTAAAGCTGCCCAGCACACCTTACAGTGATACATGATGTAATTCAGATTTGTACAGGAATGACAGACAAAGTCAATCCAAATGACCAAATATGTTATCAAATTACAGCTGGTGTTACACTTGAAATATAGTATCCTACCAAGCATTTCTTCCAAAAATGCTTTGCAGTCACATTGTTGCACTGTAGAGTTTGAACATTTGAGAGAATGGAAGACAAAAATGTCTTCCCTGTTGGCAGGGGAAGACATTATTTAATAAATAAAACTTATTTTATTTGTTAAATAAAATAAGTTTTTTTTGTTAAATAAGTTCTCATTCACTCACAGTATGTCTCTAAAGTACACACAACTTCCCGAAGAGAGAGATTTGATCACAAGTACATATGTTTTTATACAATTAATGATGTGAAATTTTACAAGGATTGATTTGAAAAACATGAAGTAACCTCATTCTCTCCGTCTGATGCCGATAGTGCGATTCGATATTTTGTGCAACTCCAGCTAAACCCTTTTCAAACTCCACTAAATTTGAAATGAAACAATTATACAAAGAATATAGGAGTTTGAGTTGCATTTACTTTTTTTGGTCTTCTTTGACTTGAGTTCTCATGTGCATAAAAAAGCAAGAAACACCCTAACAAAATCCAACAACTGTATTTTCTTTGTTTTCAAACAAACACACTAATTTTCCATTTTCTAAACAGCAGTGACGATATTTTCCTGAATCTCATTCTGATCCCATTTAAAAGCCTCATTTTGTTATAGTGGGCTGTAACCTTTTAACAGCTGTTCACAATAAATATAACCATCCATCTCATTTTATGTCACTGTCTCTCTCTGAATCTAAAACATGCTCAACTTGGGTGTGACATCCTTTTCAGATCCAAGGTTCCTTAGATCTTATAAAAGAATGTAAGAAAAGTAGTTTTTGAGGTCGACCAGGCTGTTTTTGTTAACTGTACCGGGAATCGAGTGTTAAAAGTTATCGTTTTTATAATGTTGGTAATGGTGGGGCTTTATATGAGCTGTTGGTTTCACTTTATGGAGTCATTGTGGATTCAAAGAGCATCTAAATGGTTAACTTTAACTATTTTATTGTTGTAGTTCTAAAGAAAAATATACAAAATGCTTTTTTTTCCCTTTTAGACCAAAGGATAAAATATTAAACAAATATGAATGTTAGCCTTCCAAAAGCTGCCTAATGTAATTACACTGGTATTATTAAACATCAATTGTGATGGAGTAATGGCTAAAGCAGAGAAAATGCTCTGCCTGTCGTCGATGTGAAAGACGATGAAGAGAGCCTGTCGCAAAGCTGCTGCTGGACACAGCGCCAAGAAAAACTCTGCAGGCACAACCCCTTCACTCTGACGGAGCGAAATATGTGCTGGCTACTGACCAGAGCTGCACAGGATCAGATAAGCCACCTCTGTCCGGATCAACTATGAGAGGGAAATAAATGGGGAGTGGAAGAAAAGAGACTGAAAGGGAATGGAGGGATTGAGAGGATTAGTTTGAGTTTGAGTTGAAACGAGGGAAATACTTTAAAAAGAAAAAAAGAATCAAACTCTTGCAGTCTTAAACCATAAATATTTAAGCATTTATTGTGTTTTTAGTTTCCTAATTAGAAATGAACTACACATAATTTCCTAGTTTTTATTAAAAATGCCTTTACTTGCATTTTTGTGTCTGTGTAATGGAAAGCTTCCTTTTTTACTTAATTCTCCAACATTGTGAACACATTACTGCTTTTTATATTCGAAGATCTTTTTTCATCCCCTGAAGTCGCAGCTGTTATTTTCACCTACTTCTCACCGTCTCTGATCCGTCCATCTTTCCATCCTCCTAGCCAGGGCGCTAAACGACGAGATATATTGGTCCCATTAGAGCCACTTGATTCAGCTGCTCTGTAGTAAAGGCGAGGCCATTAACTCTGCTGTTCGAGGCCACTTAGAGATGAGCGCATTCATCTTCCTAAAGACCGACAGGCTCAAGCATATGTGCATCGAACATGTGCTTCCTTATCCAGACTGAAATGCACATAACGGGAAACCTGCAGAAATCTGAATTAGTTGATTTTAAAAGTGACTAATAAAGAAGTTAAAGCACATTACAATGTATTTGTACCAAAAACGCAACAAAATCTGAACCTATGAAGAAAAACTAGAAGAGTTAAAAAAAAAAAAAAAAAAAAGTTTCTTTCTGGTTGCGAAGTCTATAGATTTTTTTTTTTTCACATATATTTCCAAGACAATAAATTGGGTCTATAAAATTTAAACCATTGCGATATAACATAGAATCTTGAAATTAAACTGTAGAAGTTGCAGAAACCACTAAACGTGCAGCAGAGGTTGTTTATCCTGGATGTTAGTATTTAGGCTGAAGAAAAACTGCCGAATTGACGCTTTTTTCAGAAATGTTTCTAACCATGCTTTATGGAAATATTAGACTTTACAAAACCATAAGCCCTTATATTCCTTCACTGATGTGCTATCAGCTTTGAAAAATGTATAAAAAAAAGAATACAGTGGCTACCAGTATTTGCGGGTCTTAAGGGACCACCACTGCCACCTAACAGTTAAAATCAGCATTTCCTTCCAGGCTGTTTCTAAGTAACCAGTGAGTGTGTTAGTTGATGCCCCCAACCTGGAGGCTGATGACCCAGGTTGATACCCAGATAGATGCTTTTGGAGGAAAGGCCTTTCCCCTGCCTACAACCCTCAGACTCATGTGCAATTCTTGATCAGGTTTCAGTGAAATTATTGAATATTCTATCAGATGTATCATCTACTTATTGTTTATGTTTCTATCGCAATATATATTGTTATTGATTGATTGTCCAGCTCTTTTTGGGTGGATTCTTATTGAAGTTTTGGGTATTTTTAATTTTTTATTCAACCAGCTAGTTGAATATTTTAAAAAAAGCTGCTGATCTGATGAAGCTTTCACTCACAATTGTCTCCTGAGTTTCCAAACCAATTATCAAAAGATAAAATCCTATGAGCCGTAATAGCATAGCGAAAAACATGACTTGAGGACAGTAGCTCAAGTAACGACTTGCTACAACCAAGTTACTGGAACACAGCGACAAAAGACCACAGCTGGTGCCATTCTTCTCACTTAAGAAAAGAAAACTGAAACAGTAATTTGCACATGCTTTATGCATTTATTTCTGCGTAATTACTTGGTTGTAAATTTGCCGTCATGGTTAATTATTTCTGCCTGCACAATTGGCATTAACGACGAAGTAAATCCCGGCTTCTCCAGGGACTGTCCGGTTTTCCTCGCTGGGTGAGCAGTGTGTGTATCAGAGAAAAGAGCCTTGTGATGATGGGACTTGCAGGTGTCTGCGCCTGTTTCTGTGGGAAATGCCATGGAATGCATGTGGGAATTCTGGAGCTCAGATGAGAAAAACCCACCAGTGAAGGTCAGTGTGTTTTTAGGCTGTCTGCGTGTGTGTTCTGACACATGTAAACCAAGCAGCTCTCGGGGGATAAATGTTCACAGGAAGTGTTTGGGAAAGGCCGTGGAGTGTGACGAGAAAAACAAAACAAAACATTTTGTATGTTTGTGTTACCGCGTCACTTCAGAGTGTCATTCTAAACCGTAAAGTAGGCCTGTCATAATAACAAGTTTTGCTGGACGGTCAGTTGTCCTAAAAACTTTATTATGATAAAAGTTATTATGATAAATGATGACATTGTTATTTTGAGACTCTTTTAAGTAACATAAAAGTAATGGCAAAATAATGCAAGGACACATTCTCAAAGATCAACAAGTTTTAAATTCTAGTGAACATTTAACACTGAAACTGGAAGACATTTTAAATATCCAAGATGAATAAAAAAACCAAAACAAATAAAATGGACACTGAAGTCTCTGTAAGCAAAAATCTACTTGGAACCAAAGCACCAGTCTGAAGATTTCTATCATCCAGGTTTTAGAGAAAAAAGAAAAACGGAAAATCATGCAAACGGAAATTATTGAGCTTGTTTTAATTTATCATATGATTTATTGATTATTGTGAATGAACAGGAGCAACTGCTTTTGATTTTGGCGTAACCTTACAAGAACCTGGATGAGACCGCTGTCTGATTAACTGAGAATCGCAGGCAGGAAATGGAGCAGAGCTCTATGTTTGTACACCTGCTGTGAACATTTGCTGAGACATCATTAATGTTGATGTTAATTCTTTATCTGAGGCTGTAAAGATTGTTCCTTAATATTAGTCAGCAGGTTCTGTTAAACATTTGGGTAAATTTGGTCAATAAACAAGGCAGGTGGAGTGTGTAGGAGTGTAAAGGCATTGCTGGATCTACTGGGCAGCAAACTGAGGATAATATTAGTGTTTGCATGGCTCTTGTGAGTGAGATTTATGTGTGTGTCTCAGAAGTAAAGGAATGCAGCGGTAGTGAGAAGAGCAGCGCTGAGCTGACCAGAATCTGTGCGATAAAGGAGATCAAAGCACCCTGAGACCTCACTGGCCTTCCAGTTTGCTTCTCTGATCCACCCGGTTCCCTGAACAACCCAAACACTTTCTGGATCTGAATTAGTGAAATATTTATTTCCTTTGCATCTCTTTATCACTCGGTTTGTGCTTAAGCAGTTTTGCTCTGGGTGATTCTGAGCCTGCATCAACATTTTCGTATGTATGTTTGTAGAAGTAGCTGTGTCTGTGGTTATTACCTCAGCACTCTCTTCTGCAGATAAGCTGAATTATTTATTGGAATACCGAGTTGCAACATTTCCCAGGTTTTGTTGGCTAAGGGCGTCACATTGCTGACGTCAAGTCCGACGTATATCCAAAATGTCGTGAGCGCCTTCAGTTTATCCAGAGTTGAGCGTAAGTGTTGCGACTTCACTCCCAGGCTTAGAGAACGCTCTCAGCATCTCAGCAGAAATTCTGCAGAGGATAATAAATCAGCAAATTTTACGTGTTTTGGAGTTCTACTAGCATCTCTGGGAAGCACTCCCAGCAACTATGAAATTTATTACGTTGAGCTTTTCAAAAGGATTTTTTTATATACCTGGGAAGAACCTTTCACTGTAAGGCATTAAGTAAAACCCACAAAATAATTTTGACATTTAATTGTGAAAAGGTAAATGTATTCTGAGTTATATGCTGAAAATACTTGTTGTATTAAATATTTAAACACATTTTTACCATTTTATGAAAGAAGGTTAATCCAGTTGATCAAATATTTAAGCCTTAGTTTCTAAATTTCTGGCACATTTTAAACAGACACACACACACCTAACTTGGACTATTTACCTGTAGTTTAAGGTGAAAATCTTAAAATTGTATTAAATTGCTCAACTAACTGGTAAAAATAATTTACTTTTATTTTGCAGTCAAATATTATGATAAAATGAAATATTATAGCCAGATACGTTTCAACTGTAGTGATTTTGTTTGCTTTTGATGCATTTCTTATATCTCTGTGCTTTCTTTAATTTGAAACAAACTAGATTGTGTATCACTTCCCCCCCAAAAAAACTAGAGATGCACTGATCAAACTTTTCTTGGTAAATTAAGTTTTAATTAAGGTGTAACCAGCCAATTCTGTGTTTTGACTATTTTCCTTCTTTTTCTACTTCTATATCATAAAAAGCAAGAGACAAAAGCTTCTTTGAAAGTGATGGTTTTTAATCAAACCGTGTTCGATTTCTATTGAACTCAGAGTTTAAATGAGGTGGAGAAACAATGTCTGTCGCCATTTAATGCTGTCGCTGATGGTTTGTATCATGAATATTGTGGTCTATGCATCACTTGTGTTGGTTGGTAAAACATTTAATACTCGGAGGCAGTTTAGATTAGTTTGGAGTAGGATTTTGCTAAGAGGTTATGAGCAATCGATGCTTTACTTCAGATAACTGACTAATCTTGTTCATGATGATGAAACGGAGATTAATCTGACAGCCAAAGACTAACCCTGAAGGACAGACAGCAAATGGGTCCTAGAACAACCCCTGTCTGAAAAATCAAAGTCTCTCTGATCAAAGTGAATGTAACAAATTAAATTCAGATAACACCTTAATCTAATCACCTTTTTTGCTAAACTACTTGGGACATTTCGACACAATTTTAAGTCATAAACTCTTGAAAGTGATTTTCAAAAGTCTTTACCTGAGAGAAGCCACCCACTAACTCTTATAGCTGAATAAATATTGGCTGTTGTATTTCAGAAGTCCAATAGTTAACCTTTAGTAATGAAATTAATCCTCAAGCTGCCGGGAAGTAAAGAAAGGCTGCAGAAATATAATTTCATGCGCGCTTAGCCAAAGTGTCAGTGTGGCCATTAGACAGGCAGCTTTAGCAAAATATTTTTGTAGGTGACTCGGATCTTTGTTGTAAATAAAAGAGAAGCTTCAGACGGAAGTTCTTTGGTTACATCTGATACATGTGGTTCTCTTGTACTGATGTCATATCCCTTCAGGGTTATGTGGGTCAGTGGGGCTTTATTGTTCCCGAAAAGCAGAGCTTCAACCTAACCTAAACACACACACACCTAAACTCACATAGAGTTAATTCAGCCCCACCCGTCTGCCTCGCTGGTTAACTGTCTGCATGACATCATACATTTTTCATATAGTCTGTCGCTTGGTCAATATTTCATATAAGTAATCGACAGGCAAGTGAGAGTCTACTGTAAAGGGGGGGTTGTTGCTCCTCTCCTCCTCCCTTCCCGGTTTCTCTGTCCCTCTCTGGCCTGTAATTTAATTAGCTCTGTCTGCAAATGACAAAGGGCCAGTCATTTGGGGTCAGCTTAGATAGCGAGTAGCTGCACTTCGAGCGGATACGAAGTTAGGGAGGAATGCGCTGAGCTGAGCGCGCTGTGTTTAGAAAAAGGTGAAGATTGCATGGGTCCAGTTCAGACTTTGGTTCTGAAAGAGCTGAGGTCAGGCAGAATGATCCTGACTGCATTTAGACTGTTGGTGTCAAAGTTTGACACCAACCAAGGCAGCCAGTGGCCAAATGAGTGGTTGTCGCCATTGACTTTTTTCCTCTAAAAATGGGTCTGTTTCAGTCAGTAAAGAAGAATGTGTTCTTAAGCAGTAATTATGTTGCTTATAACGACAAATCTCAAATTCAAACTGTTCTATTGAGATTGTAAGTGATAGACCAACATAATGTGGCTCATATTTGTGAACTAAAAAGAAAATGATGCGTCATTTTCAGATTTCTTTTGTCAGATATGAAATGTTAAATATGTGGTTTCTCTGTGTTCAGTTTTCCGGAGTCAGTACTTTGTAGATGCACCTTGTGTTGTGATTTCAGTCCTTTTGGTTATGTCTTTACTAGTTTTGTACATTTACCTACCAGAGAATAGTTGCCAATTTGTCTTTTCAAAGTTTCACAAACCTATTCAGGTCAGATGAAGAGAATCTGTGATCAGCAAGTGTCAAAGTACCGCCACACATTCTCAGTTGGGAATAAGTTTAGACTTTGAAAGAGCGATGCGAACACATGAATAAGCTTTGATCTAAAGTATTCTATTTCGTCTCTCTGCTGGAAGGTGAACTTGTGTTAAAGTCTCAAGGTTTTCTCCCATAATCTTACTGCATTTAGCTCCAGCTAAAAAGACAAATATCACCAAATGTTGTGCTTCAACTTTAACTCCATATCACCAATCACTACTAAAGAGTGCTTTGAGAGACATTCTAAGCTTTGAATATTGTTATATATCCTAACAATGCTTTAAACCGGCAGCTTTATTCTTGGTTTTCAAGATTGTTGTCCAACAGATGAGCTGGATTTATGCACTAGTGGAGAGTAGTTGTATCTCCTGGGCTAAATTTAGGGTCATCATAATTAAGTAAAAAGTAAACAAAAAAAAAATAAAAAAAAATAGTTAATACAAATACAACACTGTTCACATTTCTCATAGTAAAATAATTAAACAGAATGTCATTTTGCTTCCACTTCACTGTTGTA
The DNA here is from genome assembly GCA_903066825.1 of Alfaro cultratus. Taxonomy (NCBI): domain Eukaryota; kingdom Metazoa; phylum Chordata; class Actinopteri; order Cyprinodontiformes; family Poeciliidae; genus Alfaro; species Alfaro cultratus. The sequence goes on along the minus strand of CAEFZX010021872.1, from coordinate 47,516 downwards.
TTTTTTGGTTAAAATGGCAGAGCATAAAGAAGTTTTTTGGGGTTATGAATACGTAAAGATTGTTTAGTGAAAGAGTGAGTTTAGTTTATTCCTTTTTTCTGGATATGGTTTACATTTTTAACTTCCAGTGTCCTGTTATGTTGGGACTCGTCTACAGCTTCTCTGTGCCTTCTCTCCTGGACTGTTTGTCCGCACGTTGCTAACAGTCTTGTTGTCTGTACTTGTGTGTTTGCAGTGCTCCCTACCTGCTCACCGCTGGATTTCCACTGTGACAACGGGAAATGTATCCGTCGCTCCTGGGTTTGCGATGGAGACAACGACTGCGAAGACGACTCAGACGAGCAAGACTGCCGTGAGTACAGATTCTCTTCAGCGACAACACGTGTTGCTTTTAAGTACTGTGGACTGCCTTTTTAGTCACAGATTCATACAAACTTTTTTAACACTCGAGTGCAAAAAAGGGATTTATTGAAGTGGACAAATGTTTAGGACAGCCATGCATACTAAATTGTATATTTTATTACTTATTGGTGCAAATCCAGCAGTTTATCACACTGAACAGAGAATACTTTTAAATTCTTATTCTGTTTCCATTTTGACATGGTGTGTGTTTTGTGTAAATGCGTGTGTGTGTGTGTGTGTGTGTGTGTGTAAGGCTACACCAAAATATCCCCCAGCTGTCAGCCAAGCAAAAGTGGACCCAATGGGTGAAGTCAGCACTGTCTATTTCTGAGATGGGTATTTATGTATCAGTGCATTGCTGCCTGGTGAAAGTGTGCTGCTACATTTCCATCTTTGTTAGGATTCTTTTGAGAAGGTAGACATTTTCCAAAATATTTCAAGAAAATTTCTAGAAATGATAAAATATTAATAAAAACATTTGCAGCTAAATCCTACCAAGAAACATCCGAACTATTAACTCCAGCTATGGGATCATAAATAAGGTATAAGACTGGATTCAGTTTTGTTGAACATTTTTTCTGTAAATTGAGTAAAAAATATTAGCTATTTGGCCACGTAAAAAGATATGTAGAGAACTGAAGTTGCTACTTTCAAACCTTAAAGCACAGTACCTATTGTACCAAGCAGCTTAAAATTTCTGTTTTCTTTTTTTGTTTGTTTTTGTCATGCCAAAATAAATAAGGAACAGTTAATGTACAAAACTAGAGAGTAGAATCAATTTATGCTGTGGTGGCTTAGGGGTTTAGCACAGCCCACGTATGGAGCCCTTAGTCCTCAACGTGGCCGTCGCAGGTTCGATTCCCGGTCTTGGCAACATTTTCCACATGTCTTCCCTTCTCCTCTTGCCCTCTTTCCTGTCAGCCTACTTTCAAATAAGGGCCACTAGAGCCCACAAAAACCTTGAAAAAAAGAGAAAAAATTATGCACAAGTGTCTGTAGACATTTAATTTTGAGTTTGTACTTTTAAATTTTCAAATCTTAATAGTTTCAGTTGTCCATACTTCTCCCTATTAGATCACTTTTTATTAAATTTCTTTTAACCTGTCTTTGCTTTTCTTTGAGCTAATGCTGAATTCAGGACTCTGTGCAATAGGAGTTAACTGGCAGCGGCTGCCTGAGGCTCCTGTCCACAAGCTCAGAACAATTTGTCTTACTTACTTACGACAACGTGGAATTTGAGAAGATCACAAAATCTTAAATGAGGAGGTGGCTTTTCAGAGCTGAAGCCATTAGGTCAGTTGTGACTGCTGTGGCTGTAACCCAAGAGCCTGCTGGTGGGTGCCGCTGGAAGAAGCCATTAAGCAAAATAATGAAGCGTTTTGTGTTTGATTTACTCCAGAGTGACATAGTGACATTTTGACCTGATAAAGAGCACTTAACAGACACTCAGAGATCATCAGTGTCATTAGGATTTATTCTCTGGTTACCAAAAACACCTGAAATGAACTCCAAAGCAGCATAATGCTTGCATTTATGTTTTAGTTTGACCTTTGTTTGATCTGATTCAGAGCCAATCATTTATGTTTAACCTGAGAATTGCACAAATGTATTTACTTTGTCATCTTTTGTCAGAATGGAAGGGGGGATTAACTTGTCTCTAATTAAAAAGCAGCTTCAGCCATTCAGAATAAAAATGAAACCTCTTAGAAAATCCAGCAGACACAGCTGTCACTCTGAGTGTTTTCTGTAATACTTCTTGTTTTTCTACGGCAGGTACAGGCTACCTCTTTGTCCTCTGAAAGCTGTTTCTTATCCATCATCCAGCGATATCTCCTCCGCTCCTGACCCACATACTGTATCTGCCGCCAGACACTGAATCACTTCCTGATGGGGGGTCTGTCTGCTCCTGGCAAATCTGGCTATGAATTTTTCATCCTCATGCCCAGTAAATTCCCCCCTTATTTTTGCTCTCCCCTCTCCACAACGAATCGGCTTTATTTCATTATTTAGAGACGGGGAGACGATCCTCCACGCTTGGCTGGAGATAAAGCAGTTTTCAAGATTCCAGACAAAAACCTACGTCTGAGGTGTGTTGTTGCTGTGTTGAGGTGTGTGTTCCTATGTGAGATATTCGGGATTCATGAAGTTTGAAAAGACAATTCACAAAGGAAAAAAAAAACAAAACACTATTTCACGACATACACACACACATGTTGGGGGGCCTTGTAACGACTCCCAGTGGCCTTTGCCCTTTGACGTTTGGCTGGTGTGTGAGTGATGAGCGTCTCCAGGGTTTGTTGACCTTTGATCTCTCTCTGTTTACCTCATGGACGGAGGAGAGGGATGATGGAAAAGACAGAAGAAGGGGCAAATCAATTGTTGTCTTGCATCCTGAATAATAGATCAAATGAGAGCATTTGTCAATTGTGTTGAGGAAATGAAATTTTAATTTGGACCCACCCAAGGACGTCTGTGCTTTGAAATGTATTTATTTTTAATAAAGGACAGAGTGGCAGGGGTTGGTTTAATGTAAAGCGCAAATCAAGAAAGAGCAATTTCTTGCAGAATGTTTACTTGACATTCATGATTATTAGCTGGAGATCTGTAAAGAATTCCTGAAAATGTCTGAACCCACAGTAGCTTTGACACTTAATATTGATATTACTACCTTTTTTATTATATGAAAATGGCTCACAATATATGTAGCATTTGATTTTTAGTAAAAGTGTCAGAGTAGCTAAAGGATTTTAATAGAGCAAAAAAAGCCATTTTTTTATGTCATACTTTGTAAGATCCACAAAGCATATAATTGCACCTGCCTTTTCTTTTTTTTTCTGCCTTGAACATGAATTTCTCTCCATTGTCTTGCTGAAGACGATGGAGACTGAGAGGGATTTACAAAAAATAGTCTATCATGTAAAACAAAAACAGAATCTCCAATGTCGTGTAACATCTGTCACAAGTAATAAATAATACAAGTTATTTCAAACATCTTTTGCGCACTAAGATCCAATCAAAGATAATCCCTTCACTGTGGTTATTGCTTAATAAGCTTCTCAGCGTTTTTGGCAGTAATGTGACGCCATAGTTAGACTATTTAATGTATAGAGCATGTAGTCCTTTTCCTTTGTTGCATTCCCATTTTGCTCCATTGTTAGATCTTAAATCATCATCTATATGTTATCAAAGATAAGAGCAATTCCTATTGTAAATTATCAAGTTTTAAAATTAGATACATTTACCTTGTGCACAAAAACACACATCACAGATTCCTTACAGTTTCGTATAGGGATCGGGGGGAGAAATTAAGCCAGAATGGAAAAAGTTAGACCAGATGAAAAGGATAAAACAGAGCAACTTTCTTAGAATATCTTAAACTTTCCTGCTCTCTGCTAAAGTCCTAATGTTTGAGTTGGAGCCTAAATTAATATCATTAATGTCTCGACTATTGTAGAAATTACTTCTACTTCTGTGTAGCTTGAAAGCCTTACTGATACCAAAGGCAGCTAAAGCTTGAAATACTGTTATAGCTTTTGATTGGTGTTGACTTCCACCCTGAAGAGGGTTGTGATTTGCTGACGCATCTGTTGTCTGTTCAGAAGTGACCCGTTGGTTTGTTTTCCTTTTTAGGGCACGTAGCTTCTCATCTGACACTATAATTTGATTATCCTTATGTAAACTTTTTCCTTTTAAAGAACACTCTTGTCATCCCATTATCACCATTTTTCTTGGTTGGTGTGCAATTAGGTTAGTCTGTTCAAAATGACCTATATCACAGTTTTTTCAGCTTTTTAAGTATTGAATTCAGTTTTTCCGTACTGCATTTGTCGATAATCCTGGAATTCTGCTTTATCGATAATATTTTAAAGGTCAGTGACTGTGAAGATAACCCATTTATTTTTCTTTTCAAACTATTTGAGATTAGCTTTCATTGAAAGTCTTTCTACCTGAGATCAAACCACAGTGTACCCTGTGTTTGATCGGCTAAATGCCCTCCTTTGGGGACAAAATGGATTTTCTCTGCTTTCCTCTGACTCGTACAAAAGAGGCAGGGGTTTTAGCTATTTGTCAGCAGAACACTGTATTTGTATTTGTATTCTTTTTAAAGCGTTTCTTTCCTTTATGCAGCTCCCAGAGAATGCGAAGAGGATGAGTTCCAGTGCCAAAATGGCTACTGCATCCGCAGCCTCTGGCACTGTGACGGCGACAATGATTGTGGTGACAACAGTGACGAGCAGTGCGGTAAGTCCTCCGTGCCGGTGTGTTGTAAAACAGGCAGAAATTAATTTGTGCACCCTTCTTCTGTAACACGTGTTGTTTTTCATGTCAGATATGCGCAAATGTTCAGACAAAGAGTTCCGGTGCACAGATGGAAGTTGTATCGCCGAGCACTGGTACTGTGATGGAGACACAGACTGTAAGGACGGATCAGATGAGGAAAATTGCCGTAAGTAATGAAATTAATGAATAAATAATTTTGTAGATTTAACAAAGAGGAATAAACGTTCAACTGGAGACAGACGTAGCTGAAGGAAAAAATAGAAACTGACGTAAGCATTGGATGTTTTCATATACGAGGTTCTGCTCTAATTTTATTTAGATAAAGTCTCGAGTTTTGGATAAAATCATCAAAATAACAATATCTACTCACACACTGATGAGAACCAGATTTATTTACTGATGTAATTAAAAAATCAGTTGTTTAGCTTTTAGTCTTTTAACTGGAAACATGAAGACAACTAACAACTTTTAATTTGGTATTCTTATTGTAATAAAAACCAAATAATCCCTTTTAGCAGCCTTACAATAGCATTGTGTGTCCCTGTCAGGAATTATATTGTCAATTTTGACCAAAACCTTTGCTTTTAACTAAGGATTCACTCCTGTGAAAATTTGGACTGATATTGTCCATCCCTACTTTCAACTGACTTATCAAACTAGTCTTTAAAATTCTCTTCTTCCTTCTGCAAACTCTAATAACTTAGGCAAATCTTGTTCTGAACTTATGCAGAGAAACTGGATCATGCATTTGTACACTCCAGGCTCAACCACTGTGGTGCACTTTTAGCTTTATTTGATGCTAGTTCCCTTAAAGCTCACCAAACATGCAGAGATATACTGGCTCCCTCTTGATTCAGGATTCATATTTCTTAGGATATAAAAATACTGCAAAAATGCAATAAATTTTCACAGTTGGAACGGGGATTGATGTAATTTACCAATTTTGGGAGAATAAACTGGACCGTTTGGGAGTACTCTCAGAACAAATCTAAGACTCTTGAGGAAGGGGATTTGAAGGATCCTGACAGGGTCCTGGAAGAGGTTATAGCTGGAGAAGCTTGGGCTAAAGGTTTTGGAAGTTTGGCTTTACAAGTTTGAATGAGAATGATTTATATATATATATATATATATATATATATATATATTTACTGGATTGGGTCTTGACAGCAATATTTTACTCAGCAATATTGTTGAATGAAAAGCTGAATTGAAAAAGCACATGAAAAGAGATTAAAAGATGAGCTGTGATTAATTAATTACAAAGCTTCTAATTAATCAGATTAAATTGTTTCATTCCATCACTTAATTACTTCAAGTGTTCAGTCAATTATCCAGGAAATCCCATTATTCAATTGTACAGTTGCCAGTTTCAAAAATCTAACTTTTGAGGGAAGTTTTCTGGGAAATGGCTGACCCTTTGTAAACCTACATACCAAGACCAGGGCGCAGAGATTTTAGTTTTGTGATCCAATACTAAGAAACTTTATGCAATGCATAACAAAATGTTTAACAGGCCAATAGAGATGTATGATTCTCCTCCATTTCATCTTTAGTTGCTAGCAGAATAGAGTTAGAGCTTCAAAGAGTTGTAGCCAGCCAACTGCTGCAGCGCCTTTACCAGCATCTGTTTAACGTGCTGTTTTGTGCTGCTGCAGCCTCAGATGTGATGACAGCCACCTGCAGCGTGGAGGAGTTCCAGTGTGCATATGGCCGCTGTATCCTGGATATCTACCACTGCGACGGAGATGACGACTGTGGAGACTGGTCAGACGAGTCGGACTGCTGTGAGTTCACCGTCACTGAGATTCATAAACACGTCCAGTATTAGATGGTTGGATTTTACTAATTTATAACGACATACCATTTGGGGCACATTTGGTTTACTTTAGACTAATATGTAAGGATAACTATTTTTTTTCTTAATCTTAACTTTGGTGAAGGACGGATTGTAAATATACCGGTAAAACAAGAGATTTGCTTTTGGGCTCAGCAAAAGTTTTTAAAGAGACATAATTTAACACCAATCTCAAGATGTTAAATTATGAAGTCAGATTTCTTTTAAGTCATTTTTTATATATAGCATTTTCATAACAATAGAAGTTAACATAGTTACTTAATTGTGGTAAAATGACACTATGTGCCCGAAAAAATACATAATCCTGCCATAATTGCATTGGGTGTCTGAAATAATTCAATGTAACATTTGTGAATCTCAATTATGCAAATATCTACAGAAGAATTTACTGAAGTTGACTCAATGTGTTTGTGATTAAACAACAACTTACCAGACTTGCTGATGGTCGTTTTGAACACTGAGTGGTTAGAGTAGATTTGAATTCCATGTGTGAATTAAATCAACTTAATCCAAATTATCCTGGACACTTAGTATCATCAGATGTCAAGAGGGCCTTTTACTACTTTGGAGAAAATAGGGAGGATTTCACACTTCTTTTGATAGCTGCATAAGCGTTGTTCTACCACAGGGGGTGAACAAGTGGATTCAAGAGCCAATAACAGCTACTTCAAAACTTCTAGGTCCTCCTCAGGGTTTTATTGGGGTTTATTCAGGGCCCTCTTGGAGCCAGAACCAGCTTGACTTACACTATTGTTATGTGCAGTGTGCGGTGGCCTTCTGCAAAATATCAGAGCAGGCTGAAAGATCAGCAGTGCATGTCCTGATGTGGTATTTTCCACAAACCTGGCCTTCAGGCGCACCATCGTGCTTGTTTGATGTTTCTTTGCTCCAAAACATGTGACTTAAAGGAACAGAATTACCTCGGCAGCTTCTTCTGTGGTTATGTAGAGGCCTGATTTGTTAGAGGAAACTTCATAATAAACGTGTATTGTTGATCTCTAGTTTTCTGATCTATAAGTAAATAGTGATTTTATTTTTTTTTATAGTAAGACAGTCATGTTATTCTCTTTAAGCTTCTGTTGTCTCCTGTAGGTTGTTGATCTGATGTGATTATTTCCTGCTGCAGTGCGCCAGTTGCTCACAGTCCCACTCTCAAATTAAAAAACAGCTGCTGCCTCCGGGTGCTATATCTCTTTAATAAAGACGGAATGCAACATTCCATGTTATTTATTTATTTATGCACTGTTATTTCAATCAGCAGGAAGCCTGTTCCAAATGCAGCGATGGGACAAGAACAAGTTCCAAGGGACTCTTTGAAACCCCAAACTAATAACATCCCAATAACTCACAAAGGACCATATTAAGTGTTGTGCTTAAAGTGTTTCAGTGGCACTTATTTGGTTGCAATAATTATTAGCCTGCATTTGCATGAAGAGACTTTAAAGTTTGAACTAAAGCGTAGCAGAGAGACAGAAAGATGACGAGCTGCATTTGTTCAAAGTCAGCTCTTTAGTTGAGATTTCCAAAATCTGCTTTAAAACATCTGCCAACTGCTACTGTTTTTTTGCATGTTGACACATACTGAAGCATATCAATTCTTAGGACTTAAAAGTAAGAACACATGTTTGCAATGCAGCTTGTGTTGTCAGCTAATAAAGCTTCTAAATTGTCTGTCAGTCAGTTTATTCTCCTTCCTATAGAGAAAAAAATTCTCCTATAGAAATTTCTGTTGCTCTCTGTCCTTGATCTTCCATGTGTGATATTCTATGCTCCTCTGTTTCATGTTGCTCCACCTTATCTCATGCATACACACACTCAAACACAGGCGGTTCCATGCCTTTGATGAGTTTATCATCAGCATGATAATCACAGGTTCAAGGTTTCTCACTGCTATTTGATCGCTCATCACTAGATATACCTAAGTCAGCCAGAAATCCCTGGATCAGCTCAGGCTGTTGATCGGCAGGTCAAGCATGTGAAAATCTCCACATGTGAATGGCCTAACCAAAGCCCAGAGTTCAATGTAACTAAATATGTCAGCTTTCAAATGCTGCCAATCCATACGAAGTGGGATGGAGAGGATTTGCAGAGACAAACGGGAGCTGATTTCCCAAAAATAAATTGTAGAAACAACAAAAATCTGTTAAAAGTTATTCAACAAACAGAAAGCCATGGGTGTGAATACTTATGAGATGTTGAATTAGCGAGGTTTGACAGTAAAAAAAAAAAAAGACATTTCTTAGAAAAGATGCCCATTTGGCGTATTGCATCTTTTAAAGACACAGTTATGGATCATTGTGCGTAGATCTTTGAGGAAATTGTTTATACAAAAGGTCTGTAATGAAACATAATCCAGAAGGAAATTCTGAGCTTTACAGAAATGTAAAAGAAAAACAAACATTTCAGATTTTCGAATAACATTTCAGCATCCTGCTCACAGATTGTAGGTTCTGACAATCGCTCTGACCTCTCTCTGCTAATTTGCTGCTGTCCTTCACTCTCAATCTGCCCACTTTATTTTTGTTACATTTATTTCTGGCCCATATTCATCCATGTGAGGAGGATGGGGGGGGGAGCTTCCAGTGAATTCTGTTTCATATTTTGTGGACACACTCCCCCTCTTTCACACACTGACACCCTCAGAGGAGGCATTCCTCAGAGGCATAAGACTGCCCATCCTCAGACAGCATTCCTTGGCATCCACTCTCCAGACACATGAAGGGTGCTTTGTTAGAGGAGAAGTCTCTCTCTCTCTCTCCCTCTTGCTCTCCTTCTCTCCCTCTCCTCTTCTTTTGGCTCATATGAATCTTCACACACACACACACACACACACACATGTGCACGCATGCCTACACACGCACACCCACATCGATATTCTCAAAAATACCCCAACTTGCATGCATCATTACCACATGGGGACAGCTTTTGGCTTCATCGCTGAGCACATGAACTTGGAATTGTTTGTGAGTTTTGTGTGTTTGTTGGTGAGGGAGAAAGTTGCGGACGAATCTTTGGGCGTACGCGTGGGCGTGCGTGTGTTTCTCCTCGGCGTCCCACACTGATTCACTCACTTTTCCATCTCCGTCTGTGTCTGCTGGTTTCTCTGCGGGGAAAACCACCTGCTGTTTTGATCATCCTTCTCTTCTCCTGCCCAGCTGATAGGCGTGCACATGGAAGCTTCAAGCTCCACATCAGTCCCCCCCTTCTACATTTCCTTGCTTGTCATTTCGTTCCTCTTCCATCGCGCTCTCACTGACGCTGCGATGGGAGCTCACTCCTGCTGTCAGGAGGAAACATGTCAAAGGCATACTCACACACACAAGCTCAGGGTGAGGATGTAAGATGCTTATGTTTGATTCAGCTTTAATCTTTTCATCCACCTACCGTACATCCTTTTTTTGCTGCCATTTTGAGCTTCACTTTGATCTCATCTCATGTAGTGAGATGGAGAGAGATTTAAAGTTTGAACAGCCAGTAATCCACTTTCAGATAATCATGCAAACAGACAGATTAAACAGGAATAATTAATGATGGTAAGGAGGAGGTATTGCTGGTTTTAGAAACTACTTTTGTCTATGAAACTGAAGGATTAAATTTAGAGGCAGGATGAGGATAAGACGTCTCTACAAGTCCATTTTTAACAACCTAATAAAAGGAAACCTCATAGGAAGCCTTTCTGAATCATATGTACATAAATTATTTTAAGTTATGTACATATGATAATTAATTTGAATGAACCCTGTGACGTTTGGACCCCTTTTAGGACCCTTTTACATTTATTCATCCTAACAAGAGGAAAACGCACAAACAAGCCCAACCATAATATAAAGCTCCTGAATTAGTAAAAGGTTATCCAAAGTTAAAATGAGTATTTTCATTCATTTTTGTGAAAATGTTTGATTAAGCTTCTGATTAGTAATAACCTTGGCAGTTTTACATTTCAAATACTTTAATTCAACCAAGAAGTTCTTCTTATTGGAAATGAGATGCGCATCTCTGTAAATATAATGAAATATATTGTTATTGCTGATCAGATTGCATTTTCCACTGGTAGTTTGATAAATTTCTTTCTGGGTGAGCTTCATGTCTTTGACCATAATCTTTAGCTCCCTTCACAGATCATTTATTAAATTCCAGTCTGGACTTTGACTGGGTCACTTCAATATCTGTCACTTACAGTGGAAAGAAACCGTCATTACACATGTTTTTAAATTAACTTGGTGAAACGAGCAAGGAATTGATTGTATAAACAAAATCGTTTTCAAAATCACTTTCTATTGTACACCATTTCAGTTTGTCAAACTATTAGAGTAGAAAGTCTTGAAACTTCTCTCATCTCTAGCCCATTACTTTTCTTTGTGTACCCTCCTTTAAGCAGCACAACAATACTTTATTTTCTTGAACTTATTACGAGATTGGAACACATGGTCAGTGGGATCTTTGGGAATTGCTCCATTTAGCTCTGGGTCCATTTTTTCTCTCACCTAACTGCTTTTTTATATGTAGGGCCTGAGATGGTCGTGGAAGGTCAACTTTTAGCTCAGTGCAGTACATCTGTGTGGATTGGATCTTTTATTTTGGATCATCATTGTACAGAAAAAGCAAATGATTGTCCATTTTCAGTTTTCTGTCAGACGTTATTAGATTTTTAGACAATTCATGATGTCATGTTCTCTAATAAGGTTCCAATGATGCTAAATGTTCAGAATATTGAACATTTAGCATAGTAAAAGTCTCTGAGGATAACAAGAGTCTAAAAAAACATTATAATATTTAATCTTAACCTATATAACCTGAATATTATTTATTTTTAGGACTTACTCTTAGAGCTAAAATCTCTGTTTGTATTTGTACAGCTTCCCATCAACCCTGCAGATCAGTTGAATTCATGTGCAGTAGCGGCATGTGCATCAACTCTGGCTGGAGATGTGACGGCGAATATGATTGTGACGACCAGTCGGACGAAAAGAACTGCAGTAAGTATCCGCCAGTCCTAAAAATCATCGATAAGTATTGTTAGAAATACTCTACAAATATTTTGTTTATTTTATTTTTTTCCCTGTAGCTTCGTCAATGTGTACAGCTGACCAGTTCCGGTGTGGAACTGGACGTTGTGTGCGGTTGTCATGGAGATGTGATGGTGAGGATGACTGCACGGATCGGAGTGATGAAGAGGGGTGTGAGAAAACTGGTAAGACTTGTAGTTATCTTGTTTTTAGAGGCTAAATATAACCTTCACTTTAAAATGTAGTCATGACAACGGCTGTGAAGAGTCATCCTGTACTGAGAAAATCCCTGTTTTATTTTCTTTTGGATGAGAAATGCAGTTGTTTCTAGAAAACAGTCTTATTGTTTTGACTTCATGTTGATGTGAAATGAACACTATGTTCCTTGAGACACTCTTTGAACAATTTACAAGTATTGTGAAAAAACAAAAAAAAAAACTTTCTCACTCTTAGAAACTGTCTTCATTAAAATAAATAAATAAATAAATAAATAAATAATCTTAGGAAAAAATTGTAAACCAGGACATCAGATCTGGTTTACTATCCTGCAGCTTTCACATGCATACTCAACACACCTGAAGGAAATGAATGGCCTCTGCAAGGCTAAATGACACCCTGATGGGGGAATCTGGCAATTTGATTATGGGATATTGAAGAACAGATGCATTTGAAAAGTCCTCTTTCACACTAAGATCCCCATATTTTAAATAAACTGTAAACAATAGATGTCTAGTAAAAACAGACAGTGACTCCTGTCTTATGGTCTGTATTTTCACTCCTCCTTGCAGACAGTCCTCCATGTGCTCCTGATCAGTTCCAGTGTGGGAATGGCCGTTGCATCGGACAGAGAAAAGTGTGTAACGAGGTCAACGACTGCGGTGATGGGACAGATGAACACCCACACCACGACTGCAGTAAGTGTTTCAAGAAAATCAGCACCTTTTATTGCAATTCGTCATGAATTCACCACATTACGTTTAGTGCTTACTCCGAAATTGCTTAGTCACTTCAGTTTACATAATAGATGTTTTCTGATGATCAGAGTTTCCTATGAAAATGTTTTCCTTTTAAAGTGGAAAGTTTTCCCTCTACCCTGTCTTTTATTTTGTTTTGAAATCTTTTTCTCAAATAAACGTAAGGCCCTGTCCACACCACATTAATACCTCAACGACCTCTAGCACCATTTGAACATTAATACGCTTTTTTATTAATAGCTATATCACATCAAAATACTAGAAGATTTTCGTCTGCTCTAGATGGTTTGCTCACATGGAATTTCCTTAAATATATTGCAGGTTACTGCACCTGTGTTATAGGTTTAAGTGTTTGGTTTAGAGAAAGAAACATCATTTGGTTTTTACTTAGCTATGAGCTGTCGAGCAACAGTAGTTTTCTCACCACCTACTTAGAGCCTCTTCAAAACCACTCATGATCTACCTGATTTTAGTGTCATGATCCAGTCTTCCAAGCAGTCTGGAGTTGGCCTAAGACCAGAAGTCAGCTGGTATTTTTGCAAATATTTTTGCCACTGAAATAACTCAGATCTTAAGAGGCTCAAACAAATGCTACAATGTTTTCCAAAACTCGCCAAAAGTCAAGCAAAGGTGAGATTTAGGCTCTCATAATGAAAGAAAGGTCATGGTGTCAGCAGAGTCCTTCATGGAACAACTATATGTGGCTTCAGTAACGTTTAAATATATGTCTGAAGGAGCATGTTCTGTTTGTGTTGATAAAGTTCAGTAACCTCAAGCCTCACTCCTAAAAGTATTTCCAGGTCCAACATCAAATGTGCCAGATGCTTTTCACATTTTTACTGAATCAGCAAGCTGTGTTAATGTCCTTGTAATCTTTCTGCACTTCCTGTAGGGCCACGCTCCAGTGAGGGGAACTGTAACCAGAATAATGGAGGCTGCTTACAGAAGTGTCAGATGGTCAGAGGACTGGTCCAGTGCACCTGTCACAACGGATACCGACTGACCGAAGACAACAAATCCTGCCAGGGTAATGCTGTCTGTGTGTGTGTGATGTGAGAGGTGGGCACCGGGGGCGTGGATTACAATGTGACAGAGTTTGCTGGTGAAAGTGAGTGAGCAAGGGTGTTAATATTTATGACAACTTGCCAAGTGCTATGTGTTGTCTTCACTGACTTCCTGGGGGTGACATCAATCCAACATTATTCTGCATGAGGTGCCATTCTTACCTCCCACTTATGAAGCCTTCAATTATATCCTCAAGAGAGTCTTGGGAAAGTCCAGAAGCATAACTGATAAGTAAATGGTTGAAAATGTCATTTTTCTTATCCCAGAAATCAAATCAGAAGGAACATATATGATACCATACTGACTGGGCTATGTTAGCTGTTTGTGCACCAGGCGTTGTAACTGAATCTGGTCTGGTTGAAAAAACAGTAGTTGTATATTTAGAACCAAATTACTAAAATGAAAGATGTTATTGTGACTGAACTCAAAACCTTTGGCCAGTGTTGTCAAAATGCAGAGTACCTAATGGTTTAGATGTTTCGGTAGCTGCGTTTCCATTGACCGTATAATAGAGCAATTTGACTTTTCAAAAATAAATTCCCTTAATTGAAACATAGACATTTCGGAAATCTCTTGTTTTTTGATCAAATGTTTTAGCACCAAGATGATTTGGTTTTTTTGGCTTTATTGAAATTGGTCTATTTCACAAAAATGCAATGGAAGCACTTTTTGTGCATCACACGAGTCACATGATCAACAACCAGATGTTACTGCTGGCGGAAAAGACGCAGAAGACAACAGGAAGTAGTTGGAGTATGACGGCACAGAATGTTTTTTTAATGACTTATCATGTGAACAAACTTGTTCATGTGCGACTTTACATTTCTTTTTTAATGGAAACACTGCATTTGCAAAATTGTGTTTTTTCATCATTAGCAGAATGTTGAAGTTTTTCAGAAATTTGGAATGGAAACGCAGCTACTGCTTCAAAAAAACAAAACAAATGAAATGCAGCCATTAGCAGGAGCATGTCATGCAATGGGACATTCGTATCTTGTAAGCGCAGTCCAGGAAATGTCCAGCAACTGTAAGATGTGGTCATATTAATCTGTCATTTTCTTACCATGGAGTTTTCCAAAAGTAGGAACTTCTCCTTAAGTCAAAAGATTAGATGCTTGAAATAAATGAATTCAAATCTCCAGGTCAATTGTTCTAAAACTGTTAGATTATTTTGTTCCTTGAACTCCTTTCTGGCAATTTGTCTCTTCCATTTATTTTTTTAACTCTAAAGGAAATTATTGCTACAGTCAATATTTCCTTCTGTGTTTTTTTCCAGATGTGGATGAGTGTGCGGAAGAGGGTTACTGTAGCCAGGGCTGTACCAACACGGAGGGGAGTTTCCTGTGCCGCTGTGTCCACGGCTACGAGCTTCGGCCTGATAAGCGCAGCTGCAAAGCTCTGGGTAAAAATCACTACTCCGCTTTTCTTCCCTGACATATCACCGGAGACTCCTCAAGGCTTGACCTCCAATAAAAGTTTGGTTGCACAGTGGTTCCACTTTTCTTAAGTTGTAACTTTATCCACTCAGCTGCTCCGGGGGCTCTGTTTCATTCTGAGGCTTCTGAGGTAGATTTAGCTGTGCTCCAGAGGTAGAGTGCAGGTCTGGTGCAGCAAGCCATCAATCTGCTGCAGATCAGAGTTAAACCTGGGTCAGGAGCGCCTGCCAGGCAGCTGCCACAACTCATACCCTCAGCTCAGCTAAAATTATTGCCTGCTGTTATTGAAAGCATCCTTTGGTCCTACCTAAGTGTTTTATTCTCTTTTGACTACGAACTTTTCTTTAGGTCCAGAGCCAGTGCTGTTGTTTGCAAACCGCATCGACATCCGACAAGTTTTGCCACACCGCTCAGAATATACCCTCCTGCTCAACAACCTGGAAAACGCCATCGCGCTGGACTTCCATCACAGCCGAGAGCTCGTCTTCTGGTCGGACGTGACGCTTGACCGCATCATGAAGGCCAACCTCAACGGCTCTAACGTGGAGGAGGTCATCTCCACCGGTCTGGAGAGCCCAGGTGGGTGTGGTAACTAATGAGTTCAGCTTAGGGACAGCAGCGTCATTCATCATTTATCCAATTTATTCAACTCTGCTTCTCTCTGTCTGACGATACTCAGCCCTGCATCTTTCCTTCCATCCATCACCTGATTCATTTTGGAGCTGAGCCAAATAAACTTGAGCTTTTTCCTTTATTCTACATCAGGCCTCATTATGATTCTTTAGTACAGTCACATTTCTTTGTATCAATCTTCGATACTGTCTTCTATTTCCCCCTTGGGAACTCTGCTTTTTAAGAAAAAATTTTATTATATATGATTGCAATTTAATATTATGTAGCAGTCACACTCTGGGAATGAGACAGTCTGTTTCAACAAAGTCATAATTAGGGCTGGACAATAAATCAACAATAATATATATCACGATAGACACGTGATCAATATCAATAAACGGTACTCCTGATAGAGTAGTCAATATTCAATAGATAGAATATTCAATTAACTCCGATACAGAATCACACAGCATTCTGGCAGATGTACAGGCTTTTGCTGCTCAACCTCTCACGGTCAGATAAGCTCTTTGGTTACCTATCAACTCACTCACTCTTTAGTTAACAACAACCTGTTGAATTACTTGCACAACAGCAGTCTTAGGTTTCGCCACCGTGCCTCATAACTGCTTACAAATAAAAAACAGGGTGGAGTGAAAACTATCGATAAGACAGGAAAGGTCACACGACCAGTTTGGCAGACTTCAGATATAAAAAAAACAAAAAAAAAAACAATAAAGATGGACATTTACCAATACCTACTAAAATGTAGAGCCTATATCATAAGTTTTTATACCATATTGTCCAGTCCTGGTCACACTGATGCAGTTGGTAAAAATACTAATTCTATTTGTTCAGCTACCAATAACATAAACTACATGCTCAATAAAAAAGAGGCCTGTAATTTTAATCCACATTTTAGGTTTTGTTTTATTCACAGGATATGTGGTTGCCAACATATTTCCACAGAATCTAACTGAGTCATTTTAATTGGGTAAAAAAAAAAACTTGTTTCCCTCTGCTTTAGGGGGATTGGCTATAGACTGGATCCATGATAAGCTTTACTGGACAGACTCCGGGACGTCCCGCATTGAAGTGGCCAATCTGGACGGGACGCACCGAAAAGTGTTGCTGTGGCAGAATATGGAGAAGCCCAGAGCCATTGCATTGCACCCCATCGAGGGGTACGAGTCGACGTCTACACACTTCATAATTCCCCCCAGATGCTTTCAAATCCACACACATTCATATATGCATATCCCCTCTGGACATGTCCCAGTTGTAGCGCAGCAGCAGCAGCAGAGCAGCTATTAAAGTCTGGCAGCACGGCATTACCCACAGGCGAGCATCTGTGTGGAACAAGTATTTCACAAAAGGAGCAGCAGCTAACTGTGTCCTCCTGCCTGGTTTTATGTTGTGCGGTGGCAGGAGAAAGTTTCCTAAAAGGCCCCAGTGAAATTTAAAAGTGTAAAACTCGTGCGGCATATTAGAGAGCTCATTAGCATGGGATAATTAACAAATGTGGGGGGGAAAAGTTTCTGAGGTTACACATAACAGATGAGGAGGACGTAAATGTTGGAGGCAAAGAAAACTTGTTTTGGTAAATCAAGACATCTGCTGCGTCTGAAATCCTGACAACAATCTGCTGTATGCCAGCTTCAGCTGTACAAGCATGAAACTCACCACGAATGTCCCATTTTCCCCTTCAGTAAGATTTACTGGACAGACTGGGGGAACACGCCACGCATCGAGTACGCCAACATGGACGGCTCAAACCGCCGGGTCATCGCAGACACACACCTGTTCTGGCCCAACGGCCTCACTATTGACTACGCCAGCCGCCGCATATACTGGGTGGACGCCAAGCATCACGTCATCGAGAGAGCGGACCTGGATGGACGCAACCGCAAGGCCGTCATCAGCCAAGGTAAACCGAGCCGCCGTTTGTTTTTTCAATGATGTAAGGACGAGTTCAGATCCAGAGAGAAAAGTAGAATACTGGCATTTATTTATGAGACTGAAGGAGGCATTGAATGCTTTTTTTCTTCCACCTTCTTGATGACAACATATTTTTATTGCTGACTAGACCTGATTCATAAAACCCCCTGAAATATTACAGCACAGGTTGTGTGCAGTTTCTATGATTTGAAGATGGTGACACACTTGCTAAAGATATATAAAATAAATTAATGTTTTATTTTAGTAGTAAAGTAGAAAAAAAGTGAGTAAAAATTTAGTTTTTGTACATTTTACATTTTAGTGGGAAGAAATCCCCAATTAAAATAAGGTCTTACAAAATCACCAGTACCAAAATTATTGGCACATTTAGTATTTTTAAAAATGAATCTGAGTTTCTAGAACCTTCCAAATTGTAAACCTTTTCTTTCTTTCTGCTTCCTTGAGGTATAAATGTGATGTGACTGATTCTCCTAGCCACTCTTCAAAATGGGAAAGAGAAGAGAACCTCTCATTCAACAAAGGCAGACACATATTTATCTTCATGAGTTGAGAATAGTTACTCATCAAAAACATACCCTAATATTAAGTTTTGAACTACTAAGAAGTTTTAAAAAAATAAGAATACAGTTTAAAAACTAAAACTACTTTCTGTAAAACCCGCTCTGTTGTTCTTCAGCAGAAAACGAGGATATTACTTTTCTCATTTCTCCCTTTCAAACATAAAAAATGATTCTGCTGTTTTATTACAAAGGCCTAATGAATGTTCAGTGGAAACACACATCTATAAATACTTATTGACACACTTTGAGCTGAAAGGTGTGATTACATAAAGTAATTCTAGGGCTGTGACCATAAGCACAAGCTATTCTTCAGTTCATAACTCGATTCTGGATTCATGGTTCAGTATGGTTGATGAACAGCATGGTTGAAGGGAAAAAGACAATATGCAAAAGAAACCTTGCATCTTTTACACTATTTTAAATATAGTCAATTTACAGCAACATGCAATTTATGCGGTTATAAAAGTGTTTCTAAATTGTATCCGTTTCAGTCAATTATCAATCAAAATAAAAGCAACACAGGAAAACATTCTACAGAGATCATTTTACTGTCTTTTTGTAGAAACTGTTCCCTGTTTTTTGAGAAAGATTTACCTTTTTACTCCACATTCTTTCAGTTTTTTCTCCAAGAATCTTAAAAGAGATATATTTATTTAATTTAAATCTGATTACAAGGTAGAAAGGAGGTCAGGCCAGAGTTCAGTTTCTCCCTCAATTCTCATAAATTATCTCACTCAGATGCAAAAAAGCTCACATACACACATTCACAGATGATGAAGCACTGCTGCACTTCTCCATGTGGAGTTAATTAGTGCCGTATTTCCCTTAAAGAGCATGCATGTGTCCACCAGTGATATGCACAGGCACAAAAAGCATAAATAAGAACAAAGAGCAAAGTGCATGCCTCTGTTCATGTTGCTGCTCCCTGCTGAGAAATGTGCTGATGTACATCAAAGTACAGATCGGGTTTTTAGAAAGCCACTCACTCTCACACACAAACACACACTTGAGCCAGAGTTGAAGAAAACAGACATGTTTGTTTCTCAGGTTTTTATGATAGTAATGGTGGTTCCCCGGTGTGTTTGTGTTCAGTGTTTCTCGGTTGGCAAAGAGGCAGCCAGGCAGAACACTCTGATCACAGTGGGTTGTTAGTGAAACTATTGAATTCAACAGTGATGCTGGAACTGGGAGTAATGGCACCGAACTGGATAGCCACTCTTCTTTTCAAGAGAAAAGCACAAAAAGAGCTTTTAGGTGGAGATCAGATTAGATTTGTCACTTTCTGATACCGTTTCTGTTTATAAATCTTGGAACTGCGGACCGTCCACGCCATAAAAAAAATCTGAGATTAATGCAGTTTTAATCAGATTCG
Organism: Alfaro cultratus; assembly: GCA_903066825.1. Lineage (NCBI taxonomy): Eukaryota > Metazoa > Chordata > Actinopteri > Cyprinodontiformes > Poeciliidae > Alfaro > Alfaro cultratus. Next base: position 27,997 of record CAEFZX010021872.1, on the reverse strand, counting down.
AATCACATTCTAGACTGTGCTGCTGCGGTGGTTGGACATTGTGTCCCCAGAACACAGTGGCAGTCCAGCTGTGGGAACTTCTCAAAGTTAGGGCAGGTCATCTACGTAAGCAGCTCACTTTTTGGACTTCACAGTGGAAACACACAAAATAAAATGCAGTCTAGGTAGAAGAGATGGTTCCAGTGAAAAGACAGTCAGGAATCCATAGTTGACACACATTATATTGCAATATTTCTTTGGTACTATTGTGGTAACAATAAAAATTAGTAAAAAGCTATTTATTGCTTCTTTTTCAGGGCTGAATGTTCATGGTGCAGCATTCATAAAACCACAAACACCAATATTGTTCTTGAAAAACATTCCCTCTTGAAATAAGCTCCTTCTGGATGCCATTTACTTTCAGAAGTGTGATTTATATGACTAACCTGCACACAGTGACTGTATGTATCTAATCATATTTTTGAACTGACTGATATTTATTGTGGCTCTTTTGGAACAAATAGTGGAGAAAATAACAAAAATAATATTTCTGAATTCTGTCAGTTTTGTTTTTTATTTAACATCATTAAATAAAATATCAAGACAACATTAAATCAAAATTCTTATAAGAATTTTTTTGTGATAAATGATATGATAAATACATACACCCAACACATAACTTTATATCTGTTCTGCATTGGAGAGCTTCAATAACTCAGATATTTAAAATGACCAATCAAGTGGTCAGAACTCAATTTAGGCATCTGTATCTAAGGACAGTCAGTGGAGAAATTTCACAGTTGGCTTTCCAATTTCTGCTTTGTAAACTCTTACTGCCAAAATGTGACTAATTTAAAGTCCAATTTGTATTAGTAAAAGTTTATTCTCTCTGAAACAAAGTCCATTAGTCGAGCTCCAGAAGGGTTTTTGGGAGACTCGCATGTTGGAACAAAAAAATAACTATCTTGGGTCTTATGAGGAGGAACTCATCCAACAAACAAATTTGTTTTTAATAGTGATACAGCCCTGTGTAGACACATTTTACAAATCTGTCATGAAATCCGTCCATGCAACATGCAAATGGATCAATTTGTGAGTTATACTCCACAAAGAAATTTGAAGTGTGGGGATTAAATTGTTTCTGCCAGAATGGCCTCTAAGCTTTGGAGTGTTTTTCTGATGAAGTGGAAAGATGGTGGAAGCCCATCAGTGATGATCAGGGTGTTAAAGAGTGGGACGAAAGAGGACAGGGGAAATGTTTGATGTGGGTGTGTGTGCAGGGCATCATTCCTGTGAGCTCTTCTTAATGATGTGTGCTCTGAGGATAAAAGGCTGTAATTGGCCCTGTCCTTCCTCCACAGCTTGTGTTTGCTCAGACAACACACAGGACAAATGGGACGTTTTCGTTTGTGTGTGTGTGTGTGTGTTGGGGGGGTGCGCAAGAGGGTGTGTTACACTCTGAGCTGCTGTGCCCAGGAATGTTAACGAATCCTCATCCCCCTGCACCTATAGATCTGCATGTGGGTTTGCGTGTGCGCGTGTTTGTGTGTGTGAGGGAGCTGGCTGGACGTGGGCCAGCTCCCTGTGGTGTGTGTCACGGATGGTGGCACTATCCGGCCTGCACACCTGTTCAGCTGGAGGTGGTGGGACAGGAAGGACAGTCTGGTTGTCTCTGCAAGTTTGTGGGAGTGTTTATTAATTAATTTAGCTATTTTTGTGCATTGTCATGCTCATACAGTAGCTCTGCCAGAGGCCAAATATGTCCAGCTGTGGTTTCACAAAACTGTCTCCTGCAGTTCGTCTCCTGGCTGACTGGTATAGATTTAGGGAAATATTCATGACTTCTAAATGTTCTCCCTCAAGTGTATACTTTTATGTCATTTATTTATTATTTTGTTAATGCACAATTATAGTTGACCTGAACAGTTTTTAGTATTTAATTCAGAATTAATGCATGCACAGAGCATAAGGTTGTCAGTGTCTAAAACTTAACTATAAAAACCTAAAGGAACTATGGCAGAACAGAAGAATGTCTCATTCCTTAATTATTTCCCAGTTTTTGTTTTCTCAAAATCTCTAGAAGATAAGATCATCTTTTATAAAGGTACCCTAGTTTCTCTCTGTAATATTTTAGAAAATCCATTCCTTAAGTATATTTGTTTCAAAAACACTTTTTGTGTGCATACATGGCGTTAATAATTTGCAGACCCCCCTTTGTGCCAATAAGAACACACTTTGTCTTTTCACAAGATTTCACTAAGTTTAAGCAGGAGAGGAATATTTCACCATTGCTTATGTTGCAACTGTTGTCCAGAGTTCTATGTCTTTAATGCAGAATTACTCACCTCATGTTTTTTATAAGATTCATACATAAGAACTTGGAGAGCTGAGGAATGGTTAATTTTGTTGGTAAGAATGATCATTATCTAGTTTTCACACTTATCGATGATGTATTTTCAGTTTTGTGGTGCAAGCCTCCAAATTGTAATTTACAATACTGCGGTATTACAAAAGGATTGTTATGCGAAGCATTATATGAAGGTTCCTTGGGGCTTTGAATGAATCACAAGCCCACAGCATCATGGATCTGCCACCTTATTTAATGTGAGGTTCCAGTGGGAGTTAAGGAATTGCTCAAGTTTTTGTTTGTGAAGTTCGGACATATAAAGTTCCTAACATGACTAGTCTGACTCCCACTGGTCAGCTGGCGGACATCAAATGGTTTTGGACATGTGGTCACCCAACATGCCTTGTATACCACAGTTTCATTCCTGGGACACAAAACATGTTGTCTTATATTTTCATTTTGAAGAGGGACTCAAGATTATTATGTCACATTTATACCATAGAGAAACATGTCATGGATTACCAAGTTTTGCAACACTCAAAAATTTATATAAATTAAAAAATACTATTCACACATTTGCCAGTAATGTGTAAAAACCTATTGCAGATGTCACTACTCTGCTTTTGTTACATTTTTGGTGCCATTTTTGCTTCTTCATAAGGTTGAAATTAAAAACACAAACATTTAGTTTTTGTTTTACCTGCTCGATATTAAGCCAGTTTTTAAAATAAAATCTGTACAAAATTAGAGATCCAGAACATAAAAAAGGGCTTCCAACTATAAAAGAAAAATATATAATTTCAAAATTTTGGGGGTCTTCAATTGTTTTTAGTTTTGTTGGCCAAATTTTTTTTTTTACATTTTTGACTTGTGGTCACCGGCTGAATAAAATCATTTCTAGGGTAGTGTGTAAAAATGTGTAAAAACCTATTGCAGATGTCACTACTCTGCTTTTGTTACATTTTTGGTGCCATTTTTGCTTCTTCATTTCCCATTTTGTAAGTAAAATGAGGCTAAAACCAAGACATAATTTGTTATGATACATTGGGGAATACGAGCAGAGCAGCAGGCTGTGGATCTCTCTTCTATCAAAATTCCTTTTGATTAAGCTACTTCACATCAGAGAAAATTCATCTCAAAGCGAAATTAAATCCACCAATAAAAAATTCAACAAAGATGACTCCAGCCTTTTTCTATCATCTTTCTGTCCAGCTGGAGGCGACGCTGTGTTGCTGATGAGCTCTTGAAACAAAGTGCGACAGATTTTGTTGAGGCGTTTGAGGACAGGAATGTGCCACATGTAGGTTAAAGGTGACATATCTGTGAAGACTTGCGGGAGCGTTTGATGCCCCCGTCCGCCTGCAGCTGCTCCTCCAGCTGTCCCGGAAATGCAGGGTGTGAAAAGGATAAGAAAGAAGGTGACCGTGTCAAAACCAGGCGCCACCATTGATGTCAATGACTTAAGAGGAGGAAAGAGGGTGCAAATGTTGTCTCCTTTACGCTGCGATAAGATCAGAAAATACCCATGTATCGTTCAGACATGCACCTGGATCTGTTTGAGGAGGCTGGGGGGCATTTTTAATTATAAAGACTGTAAAAAGTTTGAGACCTCAGAAGGAAAAATAATTTGTATTAATTTGTAGCTAAATTACATACATTCATCTGTATTGTTGGGTAAATAAGTTTGTACTTTGGAAAGCATGCCGACTGAAACAATGAAACTGTTGTTTTGCTGAGTTTACACTCGACTACACGCAGTCACTCTGGTTCTTGTTGCTCATTATCATTCCAGTCTTCCTCCCACTTTGGCCATTTAGCAATTGACATTTATGTTGTGTCGTAAAACACTGTCATTAAACTAGCCGTGGTGTTTTGAAAAACTAAGCACCAGCATGCCCGCCTCAATCACCGCAGCCACTCTGTGAAGCAGAAATCACTTTTTCCATCCATTCAGCAATACCATCCAACTGCTTTTTCAGCTACAGTTCTGCAGAAGGATTAGGATGGAAGAGAAAAAATACATTTAAACTGAACCAGCATGGCACATGAGTCCTCCTCAGTAGTTGACACGCTTTCTGGGATACTTCCCTCCTCTGGTGTTCAGGTGAAGGTCTAGCTCAGACATTTGTGTAATTAGAAAAAGTGACTGCATACTGCAAGAATATTCAATTTTCAATTTTTCAAGGGCTCTGAGACAAATATTGCAGCCTGCAAAAAGCGATTTTAAGATTTATTTAGCTGATTCCCGGACAAGTTTATCAGAGTTAACTAAAACTAACAAAATAACAAAGTGAAATTGAGAAAAACTTTTTTTTAACTGAAATAAATAAAAATGGTAATTAATCTGGACTAACTGGAACAATATGGAACTATATTGTATGTTTATAAACCTAAAACATGCTGAAGTTATATACATAATAACCTTCTCTTTTGTGTTTATGCACTTACTCTAGTCTGCAAAATGACTACGGCAAAAGTTGGGAGAAAATACTAGTCAGTTAATTGTTCAACAATAATTGAATACATTTTCTACTGAGATTCAACACTTTGACCTTTTTGAATTCTGAACCTAAAAATGAACCAAAGTATGAAAAAATCAAAGCTAAACTAAAACTGGATATTTAACTAATATAAACTAGCAAACACACTCTAAGAACTATTTAAAAATAACTGAATTAGACAAACAAAAAGTCAATGAAATAAAACTAAATCAAAAACCTAAAACAATTATAACCCTGTTCCAAACCTATGGACTTTGACTAAGCTATTTTTGTGTCTCTGACCATATTTTCTCCCCTTGCTGAAGAAAAAAATCATCTCACAGCATGACTCTTCTAACACTTTTTCATAGTGAGGATTGTGTTTTCAGGGTGATGTCGAGTGGTACTATTCCTCTACACATACTATGCTGTGTGTTTACCAAAATGTTACATTTTGCCTTATCTGGCTGGAGCATCCTTTTCCACATTTCCAGGATTTCTTTCAGCAATAGCAAGTACTTTTCCAAGCAACTGTATGTTAAACCAAAATGAAGTTGAAAAACTGGTGGTTTACATGCCTTAACTAGCATGTAGACCATCATCTGACCTAAAGAGCCCAACTTATTGGCCCACATGGGTAACTGTTTCATGATGGAAACCCAAATAAAATACATGCATGTCTGGAAGGCTGTGGTGAGAATCTGGAATTTATTACTGTTGAGATTAAGATCTTCCATCAAAATTTGCACTGGCAGACTTAGAAACGAACTGGCCATTATTTGTCTTATTGTGTTCAGTTTAAGGGTTGCCTTTGATGTTGCAGTCAGATTTTGGACAGATAAGTCAGATTATGCAATGCCCTTGGTTTTTGGATTGATTGGCCACAACAAAACCAGCTATTGGCTAGATGAGAGGCTAAGTAATTCAAAGCAGTTTTATATACAGACAGCATGACATCAGTCAAAACCACGACACTGAATAGGGAAATATTAAGTATTTTCATAGAAAGAGCCAATTGTAACATCATTCAGTTTGTTTGTTGTGTTCTCAGCCAACACAAGTCATTAGCTTTGCTCATTAAGAAGGTGTGAAATTTGACGTCGATCTTTTTGCACATTTATGAGTAACTTTTCACACAAAAAAAAACATTATTAGAAAATGAGCTTTGATGGTTGTTGCTTTGTTTACTAGCATTTTTTCACCTAATCTTTCTCTGGTTAGGCCTTCCACATCCATTTGCCATCACAGTTTTTGAGGACAGCTTGTACTGGACTGACTGGCACACCAAGAGCATCAACAGTGCCAACAAATTCACAGGCAAAAACCAGGAGGTTATCCGCAATAAGCTCCACTTTCCCATGGACATCCATACCCTTCACCCGCAAAGGCAGCCTGCAGGTCAGTACACAACTTGAGCAGAAGAGTATTTGCATGGCTTTCTTCTAACAGGTGGCGTAGTGAAATACATGGAGGTGAAATCAGTTAATGAAGGTGATGTTAGCATTGATGAAACCTGTTCACCTTAAAGATGATGGACAGTTTGTGATTTGCACTAATTGTAATCTGAAATGGCAGTTCTGAAATGGAAAACAATAAGAAATTTCCAAGACATCCAATTTATTTTTATTTTTATTTTCAGGCCATCTGTCATGTTCTACAATTCATTGAGATCAAGTTTTATATATTTGTTAGTTTACAAATTCACAATATGAACAATCTGTAGCTTTCTAACAACTTACACCTTGAAGAGACATCAGATTTATTAACGAGACTCAAAACTAAGACCCCCTCACTGCTGGTTTTAAGGTACAGATTGCCATATTGAAAACCTGCCAATGGCTAGTTAAATTAGCTTCCATATTAGCAATTGAGAAATATGTTAAATAGCTTAGAAATGTAAAGAGGGGCACAAAGAAGCCAAGAGCAAAAGTAAAACAAAACTTTACGCTGAATTTGAATTCCTGAAAATGTATGATTGTTTTTCTTCTGAGAAGCAACCACACAACAATGGTTTCATGTGAGAGCACTAGGTTAGAGACCTAACAAATGAACAACCTACACCCACAAATTTAAAATCTCTGTGACTTTTTGCACAAGTATTACGATCGACCTTTGCAAAATTTGCTCTAATTCTGACCAGCATTGTTACTCTATTTGATTTCTCTATGCAGTGAATTTGCAAGTATGGCTTTACTGCACATATCTGTGTATTAATAATAAAGGTTACACTACATCAAGGTAGCTGTCACAACAATATGCTTAAGATACCATCAAGACTGTTTAGTTTCCCTTGGCAGCATGGCCCTAAAAGACACTTACAGGTTAAGACATGATTTACCCAGATTAGAGTTTATTCCATTTCCAAAACCCAAAAGGAGTTGAATTTATAGGCTCGTGTGAAACATTAATTTTTTGCAAAAGCAATTTAGCGCTCCTTATATGGAATCTTTTAAGATCAGACCTTTGGGCTTTGACGTCAATTTCTTTGTGGTTTTCCATAAATAACATCACAAACCAGATGTATGACTTTTTTTTTTGCTTGTCTTCTTTTCCTTAATGTTGTCTGGGGGAAAAAAAGTCTCGCCAAAAAATGCCTGACCAAATGCCTCAGGTAACACAGTGAGCTTTACTACCTTTGCCTTTTAACCGTGTTTGCTCTACCTGCATTACACTTCTGCGTTGGCGGAGCAAACTTGCTTTGGTATCATGTTATTTATCAAAGCTAAATGCTCAGGAATAATGTTTGGAGAAAGCAGTTAGTCATTTATTCAATAAGCAAATCTGCTTATGCTGACAAAGGAAACACAAAAAGTAAACATCCCTGTAAAAGAAAACATTTTATTATGTGACAATTATATGCTTGCGAACCACACCCGTAATTGTGTCAGTGAACTGATTATTGACTCAGTAACAAGACTTTCTGTCATAGCCATTGCATAAAGTGTTTTGTCCTTCCATCAAATCCAACATTTTAGTTGCTGAATAATCCTGGGTAAAATGTGTTTCGAACAGAGAGATTGGGAGGAATCTGTTCTCTTTCCTTGTTCCATGGATCTTTCTTTCATAGATGACCTTTGCTGCAAATGTGTCCAATGTAGCCTTTTTCTGTGTTGGTAACAAATAGGCAAACCTCCTTTTGATATATTCTCTTTAATTTGGTCAAGAAAACAGTCCTTTCTGTTTGCAGTCAGGGAGTGTTAGCCTCCCAGATGGTGTGGAGACATTACATCGTCATCGGCATACGGTTGTGCCTTTCTATTTTAAACAACGAGACTAAGAAAAGTTAGAAATGTGCTTTTTTTTCCCCCATTACTTTTTTTTCCCAAAAAGCAAAGGAAAGACTGACTGTGATTTATGTGTCTTTCATACTTCAAAGATTTAAAAGTTTTAATAAAAATGATAATTGGTCTTTTATATCCCATGACAATATTTTTCCTTTATTTAAAAACATAATAAGTTATGATGGAAAAAGTTTTTTCAACATCAGTATTGGTAAGTCACTCGTGGCTTTCAGAAAATGACAATATTAAAAATAATATAAGCATCAGCAGTACACAGGTACAGTTCTTCAGGCATTATTGTGGAGATGAGAAAGCTTGCCTTTCACAGACAACAGAATAATCTGCTCCAGTAGTATTAGATTATGTTGTGAACTGGTGAGCTGCGAAGGTTTTATTAAAATGACAGTAAAAGCTTGTATTCTTTGATAGCAAACCATGTTGCACTTGACATGCAGCCAAGAGAAAGTTTTTGTGTTTGTACTGTTAACAGGACTGTTACCGTCTGACTCTAAAATGAACTGTGAGCTGCCTCTGCAATGCCAGAGGGAGGTCAGGCACTGGTGTTTTTGTTTTAGATGATGTTCTGTCAGTCATCTGAGCTCATGTTGGTGTAGAGCTTAAAGACCAAGTAAAGGGCAGACAGTGTGGCGTTCCAGTAAAATCCAAACACAAACCTTCATTCTAAAAGGACCTGACATTCTAAGTTCTTTGGTTATGGTGCTTTAGGTGCAACACAAAGGAAGTTTTGCAAAGTATGCCATTTGATTTTTGACTACAAGTTTATTTGTATCAATTAGAATACCATGGAAAACTGTGAGGAGAGAGTCAAAGGTTTGCAAATATGGCCTCTGTCAAATTTCACAAAACAACTGTAACATGAGCTCTGTGTGACTTCTTGTCCTGAAGGTGGCAGAAACCGCTGTGGATCCAACAATGGAGGTTGCAGCCACCTGTGTCTCCCCAGCAACAAGACCTACACATGCGCCTGTCCCACTGGCTTCAAAAAAGTGGACAGCAACAACTGTGCTGACAGTGAGTCAATTTCCCACTGCAGATCTTCCTGTTTTTTGCTACAGCAGCATAATCTTACACTAAAAAGGCTAAAAAAGCTAGACTTTAATATAAGTACAGTTAAATATTAGGAAAACCTGACCCATATTAAAAAATAAGTGATATGTACAAAAACAAATCATCACAATTACTTGGATCCTGATCACATCAATAAATACCAGTAACATTGAAAATGCATTTACTGTGAGCAGTTCAGTGATTTAAGTCACACTTCTTTATGTGAATGGTGTCCTAAAGAAGCACATTACAAGTGAAAATGTTTTTCAAGAGCAGTATTTGTATTTATGGGCTATAATTGCTGTGACTCACAGTCACACATTTGCCTAAAAAAGATGTAATAAATGGTTATTGTCAATTTAATAGTCAACAACATATGATAATTTCAAGTCATATCACCCACCCCTAGATAATACCATCAGAAATGTAAATATAACATAATTCAACCAATAATTATAGGATGTACTTCACATGAGCTTAAATTTTACCAGTAGCTATTTTTGTCACCAAAACCTACATTTATCAAACACAAAACTGATTTGTGTTATTGACAGATTTATTAGCCAGAAAAAATATAATCCTAAAGAAGGTGACAAATGATGTAAAATATTTGATTTCAACTTTTGCAGCCTCTGCTTCTTGACAGTTTTATAATAAAACAGTCCATGCTGGGCAGCTAAATTAGAAGAGGTAATCCTGTAACAGTCACATAATTGGATCAACCCGAGAGCTGAGGTGTGATCTGCTTCAAGAAATTAAATTTTAGAGGACAAATGAGCATGCAGATAATAAGATACCTACCTTCTTCAATATGTGACAAGCATTTTATATTTCAATGAAGTCTAATAAGTGCTGACCTAAAATAAATCTTATTGTTATAAGCTTTTAATTCATCTTTTTTTTTCTATTAGCTAATTTCACAAGTTGAATGAGAAACTTCTTATGTCATGTTCTTACACAACCCCTAGCTTTTAATGTGGGTCATGCCTCTGTAATTATGTTGTGATTTATGATGCTAATCAGTTTGTTTAATTAAATGTTCCTTTTAAGAGTTGCTAGATGTCTCTGTGGTAATACTGTTGTTGTTGTTGTTTATTGTTGACCTCATTGTTAAACCTAGAGGACTGACAGAAGACCTTTGGTCTTTAATCAGGTCTTGACAAGTTCCTGCTTTTTGCCCGAAGGACGGACATCCGACGAATCAGCTTTGATACTGAGGACATGTCCGATGATGTCATCCCCCTGGCCGACGTGCGCAACGCCGTGGCGGTGGACTGGGATGACAAAGATGGCTACATTTACTGGACGGACGTCACCACAGACTCCATTAACAGAGCGCTGTGGAATGGTACCAACCAGGAGGTCAGTGACATTTCCAGTCTGACTGAACTCTATATGTGACTCGTCCTTTAAACAATGCAGTCAGTGAGAGCAGCTGCAGAAGATGATTCTATTAAATTTATGCAATACTTCCATCTGCTGCAGGTGTTATGAAATTACATCAAGTGGTTTCATTCCTTAGAAGATTAGCCCAATATATTCACAAGATTTTGTGAGATTCACAAGATTTTATTTTACCTGAAGGATAACATATATTTAATGCTGTTGGATTTTAAATCTGTTGGACAAGAAGAGGGTTACATGCATCCATCTGTGGATCTGTTTGGTCAGCCATCTTTGTATTTAATTTATTCTTTCAATCTCTCACCCATCCATTTGGACATCTGCCATCTCTTAATCTGTATACGTGACTATATGTTCATCATCTAGTTATATGTCAGTCTGTTTGTCTTTCATTTTGAGCACTTCAAAAAATGGCTATAAAAGTGAATGTGAATTCTGAAAATGTGTGTCTGGGAAATAATATAGTTTTGATATAAAAATGTGTAGCAACACCCCAAGAAAAACAAAAAAAATCAAACTCTAGTTTTCCCTTTTTTCAGGTGGTGGTAGATACAAGCCTGGAAAGTCCTGCAGGCTTGGCAATTGACTGGGTGACTAACAAACTTTATTGGACCGATGCTGGTAAAATGCCTCAAGTAGCAGAATATTTCTCACGTAATAATGTAGAATAAGTAGTGTCAGGGTGCATTACCTGAGAATATAACTGTTCTACTTTTGATGCCAGGTACGGACCGTATCGAAGTTTCCAATGCAGATGGCAGCATGCGGACTGTGTTGATCTGGGAGAACTTGGACCGACCCAGAGACATTGTGGTTGACCCAACGGGAGGGTAAGAATATTAATCATGTTATAAAATGTTTTATTTTACCTCAGCTACTATATGCGCATACTGAATGTTTTTGTTGTCTGGTTAGTTTCATGTACTGGACGGACTGGGGAGCCAACCCAAAGATTGAGCGTGCAGGAATGGACGCCTCCAATCGGATTGTCATAATCTCATCCAATCTGACGTGGCCCAATGGACTCGCCATCGACTACGAGACCAAACGCTTGTACTGGGCCGATGCCGGCATGAAAACTATTGAATATGGCAACTTCGACGGTTCTGACAGACAGGTAACATATGCTTACTTTTCTAGGAAATAGCATTATTGAAAATTGATTTTGCCGGTTTTGGGAAGTTAAATCTCAATATTATGTTTTTAGGTTTTAATAGGCAGTCAGCTGCCTCACCCTTTCGGGCTCACTGTACACAAAGACAAGCTGTTCTGGACTGACTGGCTGTCCAAGAGCATCCAGAGTGCTGATAAACTCACTGGCTTGGAGCGCCACACGCTGGCTGAAAATCTGGAAAATCTTATGGATATTCACATGTTCCATCGGCACCGGGAAACCGGTCAGTCTGTGTATCTGGACATGTAGACAAGTCTTTATGTGATGCCATTAAGTGATTTTATTATTTTACCTCTGTAATAACTATTGCTCGAAAAGAGTCTAAATTGAAACTGAATTATAGGACTTGTTGGGCATCGGAGCTACAACTAATGATTAATATGTTTAATGGAATCTGTTAAAATTAGATTTGGAGATTATATATGACATATTTTTAAAAGAATTTCCAAGTGAGTTCTTAAATTAATTTAAATTGCTTGAATTCCCTACTAAATGAAGGATTTTTAATTATTTTTTTTTTTGCATATTGGCACTTAGAGTTTGTTTCCTTAGGCAAAAAATAATTAAAAAAAAGTTTTGTGTCGAGTTATTTGGAGGTCCTCAATTCTTTTGTTGTAATAATCACTCTTGATATTATAACATTCTATTTTGTTTTTTCGCCTCACTTTGTTTTGATTAAAATGACTCTGGGGTTATCACCACAATTTAATTCTTTTTCTGTTGAACATGCATTACAAGTAGGTCTTTGGGTGATCAGAGCCTGTCTGTGTGTCTTTGTGTAGTGAATAATCCGTGTGCAGTGAATAATGGAGGATGCAGCCACCTCTGTCTCCTGGCGCCTGCTCCCAAAGCTTCCAGCTGCTCCTGTCCCACAGGGATCAATCTACAGAGCGACGGAAAGACCTGCACACCTGGTACAGAAAACCTTCTGTTTACATTCTAAAAATATTTAAACAGGTGATATAACAAGAGGAGTTCCAGAGAAAGAATAAATATTCAAAAATAGGTTCAGGTATTGCATTAAAATATGTCTGTTCATTATCTTTTTTTATATGTTCACACCAAAAAAGGAGCTAGATGAGACCAATGCACTAGACTGAAGACTTTTGTCTATCAAACTCCTTTTAATTTATCATGTGATTAATTGATTGATTGCAACAGGAAAATACTGTTTCAGAAATTCATAAGCTTGCAAAGTATATTTGTGAAAAGAAAACAAATAAAAACAACGAAATGTCTAATAAGTGTATATTTTTTTCAGAATTTATGACTTTAAAAAAACTGTCACCTGTTTGTATAACAAAACTGTTGATGCATGTGTGTACAGGCATGAGTAGCTTCCTTATCTTTGCTCGGCGGACGGACATCAGGATGGTTTCTCTTGACATTCCATATTTTGCTGATGTGGTTCTGGCTGTCAATAGCTCCATGAAAAACACTATTGCTATTGGTGTTGACCCCAAAGAAGGTTTGTATGCCATCCGATGTTTTCTAAATACCTAATTATCAGACTAAGTGGTGCAGAAATGTGAGTTTTTTATGTGTTGTCTGTTGCAGGTAAAGTCTACTGGTCTGATAGCACACTAAAGAAAATCAGCAGAGCCAACATTAATGGAACAGCCCATGAAGACATCATATCTACAGGTATGCAGACAGCACACATTACAGTGTAACTCCACTCCGTTTTGTTGTGGTTACTGTACCTTTGTCTCTCCACAGGCTTGATGACGACGGATGGTCTGGCGTTGGACGCTGTTGGCAGAAAGATTTACTGGACCGACACTGGAATCAACCGTATTGAAGTAGCCAACCTGGATGGCTCAATGAGAAAAGTTCTTGTGTGGCAGAACCTTGATAGTCCCCGAGCCATAGCTCTTTACCACGAGATGGGGTGAGACAGCTAGATTGTTCGGCAGTTGCTGTTGGAATCTGATTGTGATTTCAATGTTTACTTTTAATTTTTTCTTACCTACCTGCTTTCTGTTTTTTGTCTTTGCTGCTTGGTTTCCAGTTACATGTACTGGACGGACTGGGGAGAGCATGCCAAGCTAGAGCGCTCAGCTATGGATGGGTCGGACCGTGTGGTCCTCATAAGTAACAACCTGGGCTGGCCTAACGGTCTGGCTGTGGACACGGCCGGATCCCAGTTGCTGTGGGCCGACGCTCACACTGAGGTCAGTGCTAACTGCATTGATCTTTTCTGTACAAATCAGATATTTTAATGGTTTTGCCACACAGATCACATTTCTGATGTCTTAAAATGAAAATAATGATGTCATAATGGCAATCCGTCATCTCACTGTAGCGCATTGAGGCAGCTGACCTGAATGGGCAAAATCGACGCACCCTTGTGACTCCCGTCCAACACCCCTATGGTTTGACCCTTCTGGGCTCTCATATATACTGGACGGACTGGCAGAGCCGCAGCATCCAACGAGCCGACAAGAACACCGGGGCCAACACCATTACTGTGAGAGCAAATCTGCCTGGCCTGATGGACATTCAAGCTGTGGACAGAGACAGACCACTTGGTAAGACTGAGGATGAGATGTGGATTAATTTCCTATTTTTTAGAAGGGTTTGTGTATTTTTGCTCAGAGGAAGGATTTCCATCTATTCCATCTGTTTTACCTATCCATCTGACCAACAATTACTCATTCATCTATTTATCGAGCATCCAACTAAAGCTGCAACTAACTATTATTTAAGTAATTAACTATTCTGACAAGTAATCATATAAAATTTCTGCAGATTTTTTATTTAATCACTTAAAACTTTTTATACAATTTTTAAAACATGCAAATAAATATTTATATTTTTAGATAAGACAATAAACACTTTATTGACTAAGCTGCAACAATATAGATTTTCTTATTTATTATAAATGTAAATCTTTCAGCAAATAACCTTTTTTGAGTCTGTATACTCAACAAATAATCAATTCCTAAATTAGTTGACAATTATTTCAATAATTGATTCATCACAACCAATACTATTAATCTTTTCAGCTACATCCATCCTTCATTTTTTATAGCCTACGGTTTTAGCCTCAAGTTGTTTAAAACCTCTCCTTACAGAAAAGCTCTGCAGCAAATTCATAGTGAATTTTGTACCTAAACTTTCACAATGGCCTAAAATATTTACTTATTTCTGTCTGGAAAAGTTTGGAATTTGCATAAGTAAATTAGTAGGAAACTGAAATAATAAGATGCAAGCATGCATGTTATGTTGTACATCTGATTCATTATACCTTTGTTTTTTTCTCAATCCTTCTGTCTTTGGCTTTTCTTTTTTTTAGGTTTTAATAAATGCGCACGAAGGAACGGAGGGTGCACACACCTCTGCCTCCCTCGTCCTAACGGCACTTCCTGTGCGTGCCCTACTGGCATTCAGCTTAAGGGAGATGGCAGGTCTTGTGAGGACTCCCCGGAGACATACCTGCTCTTCTCCAACCGCGTCAGCGTGCGCAGAATCTCCCTGGACACCAGCGACCACACCGATGTGCACGTGTCAGTTCCTGAGCTGCACAATGTCATCTCACTGGACTATGACAGTGTTGATGGAAAGCTTTACTACACAGATGTTACTCTGGATGTTATCAGGTGAAAAATGCACTTAATTCTGTTTGAAAAAAATCAGTATATCTCACTTTAAATTTAAATTTCTATGACTTTTCTGCTCATTTAACAACAAACTGATAACTAAACATGTTGCTGTTGCTTAATGAGAAGAAATTTATTTACTCATTACTGTTGTCTGGCAACTTTGTTTTTTTCTGTAGGAGGGCTAATCTGGATGGCAGTGGCATGGAAACGGTTATCAGCCAGGGCCTGAAAACCACAGATGGACTGGCTGTGGACTGGGTGGCCAGAAACATGTACTGGACTGATACCGGGCGAAACACCATTGAGGTGGCCCGCCTGGACGGGACGTGCCGCAAAGTCCTGGTGAACAACAGTTTGGATGAACCACGAGCCATTGCAGTGTTCCCTAGCAAAGGGTAAGAGTGGAGACTTACATATGCTTCATTTTCAAATTAAAAGCTTAGGTTTCACCTGGTCACCTGTTAGCCATGACTATGCTTTTGATATTAAACTGCTTTTGTTCATTTATAACAATGCCATAATGCACTTCTTGCCTGTCCCCAACATTGCTACTTTTTCATGTGATCACATCATATGTTTTGATGCCATAAGATGATAGCAATTTTTAGAAAAATTATGCTTAAGGATTGCTTTTTTACACATCTTATACTGTCGTAAACTAAGAGTTTTATTTGGAAATCTATAACAGCATGAATGTCGCAACTTAGAGACATATTTAGTCACACAAAATGCTATAAAAATGTCACAACAATAATGTAGTAATAACCCTACTTTTTATTTTATACCATACTATCCTGACATGCTTCCTTGACTGATGAAGGTTCACTCACCTCAACGGGCCAAATGTCTGACATGGCAGCTGAGTTGGACTATTTTTTTAGATTCATTTGTAGCAAATAATTTGGCCAGAAGGGGGCAGTCACTGACTGTTTAAGAGCATTGAATTTGCATTGCAAGATGGTCAGGTGATGATTGTGAGTAAGCAAACAAAATGGTCACACCACAGCAAAAAAATAACTTACTTTGACCTTGTGCAGTAGCACACTGTAAACTTTTCTGTCCTTCTTCTCAACTTTAAACTGCTGGAGGTCTTTGTAGTCTTCAAAGTGGAAATGAACAGCTTCCTTATTGTTAATGCTGAACTACAGAAGACAGAAAATACAAACAAATGACAAGAATAACAGTTTACTGCATAATATTTCTACTGTTTTTTTTTTTTGTTGTTGTTAATGTAACTTTATAACAATATGAAGCTTCTACCTTGTGTCTGCAGGTTTCTCTTCTGGACCGATTGGGGTCACATTGCGAAGATTGAGCGATCCCATCTTGATGGCTCTGATCGAAAAGTTCTAATCAACACGGACCTGGGATGGCCCAACGGCCTTACTCTAGACTACGACACAAGAAGGTTTGAAACAAACAGCTGAAATACTTTCATTTCATTGATGTCGTAATTCGACAAGGTTTTAGTTTATTTGATTTGATTGGAGTCTAAATCTCACCCAGCTGTAAAGGACATTTATTAGTGTGCAAATGAAACTGAAGACAAGCATTACTGATTCACCTATTAACTTATTGTGCTGCTGCAAATAGTTTTGTCAATTGAATAGACACATTGCATTGATCAGCATATCATTTGATCACTGACAGGCTAGTTAAATAATACTAATTACCTCTTCATCATTGCTCCTTTTAGACAGTGGGATATGGTAGGGAGAAAGTGAACATTATGCGTTGCACTGGTGTTTGAGCTTTGTATGTAGCCTATTTTATAAATCTGTAAAAAGATGATGCTGAAGCCTGCTAATGATATCAGATTATTGATTAGACCTAATAAATAAAGTCCAAAAAAAAACGTTTGGTTTAGACAGTGTTCATAACATTTGTAGTGTATGAACATGTTTGGTGATGCAGTGTAACTTTGTTTTAGTTTGTTTTTGTAGCAGGTATTTGCTTAGATGGCAGAAGTGAACCATGTTGTTCCTAATGGCTCTTTGATTTTCTTCCCAGGATCTACTGGGTGGACGCCCACTTGGACAGGATCGAGAGTTCGGACCTGAACGGAAAGCTGCGTCAGGTCCTCGTTAGTCCCGTGTCGCACCCTTTCGCCCTTACACAGGTAGACGCCTTAACCCTCGCGCCTCTTCAGCTCGGCTCTGAATCACAGGGCTGACCCTCCCTCGTGGCTGCCTCCTCCACTCACCTGCTCTCTTTGACTCATCGGCTCACCGTGTGATTCTCATTGTCGCCTCTCCGTCTTCATATCGAACTCATTCAACTTAACCATTTCGTCTACTTTCCTTCCACTCATTTTTCTTCCTCCTCTCTCTCTCCCCCCCTTTACCTTCCCTTTCTTCCTCTCACCCCCCTTGCTCCTTGTCTGTGTTTTTCCTCCTCTTTTCTTCTCCCCCGTTTCCCCAGTCGAAGCCGGTGTCCTCCCCTCTAACTCCTTTCTCCCGACTCTCGCAGCAAGACCGCTGGATCTACTGGACGGACTGGCAGACTAAGTCCATCCAGCGAGTGGATAAACACACTGGCCGCAATAAGGAAACTGTGCTGGCCAATGTGGAGGGCCTGATGGACATTATAGTGGTATCTCCACACAGACAGACAGGTAAGGCATTTCTCTTGATTCGGAGGAAGACACCAAAGCATGCTTTCCACTCAGTTGGTTTGTTTAAATTGGTGAAGCTGCAGAAACTATAACAGGAAAGGAGTGCCATCTACTGGTCAAAAACAATACTTCTTTTTTTTTTTATAACAAAGTCCAATTGTTTCATGCCTCCTCTTGTTTTCCTTCCTGACCATTAGGTACTAACCTGTGTGGAATAAATAATGGAGGCTGCTCTCACCTCTGCTTTGCTAAGACCAGCAGTTTTGTTTGTGCCTGCCCAGATGAACCAGATGGGCGACCCTGTTCTACTGGTTAGTGTTCACTGTTACCGTTTTATAGAAACCTCAGCTAAACTACAGTCACCAATTCATAATACTGTTTGTTAGGACTTTCTTATCCACAATTTCAGACAGCAAAACACAAGACAGCTATTAATTACAGCTATTTTCTGTGCTTCTTTAAAACTTCAGCACTGATTTTAATTATTCATTGGGGGTTTTTTTTCAATAAAAAAGTAAGTATTTCCCAAAATTGCAAAGAAACCAGATCCAGCTGTAGGGATGCAGCAACAAGGAAAAGTCCAAGACATTGTAGTAAATTGATCAATTTAGCCATCCCCATAGCAACATGAAAAGTATGCGTTGAGAAAGAAGAATGAAGAGAATAGACTATCAGCCTTTATTCTGTGTGTCACCATTTAAAAGTTTCCATCCATCTTATAGTCTTAATTCCTAATGATGTTTTGCATTATTACTTTAAAAATGTCAAGAAAAGGGAAGAGCAGACTTTAAATCTGAGTCATGAAAAACATGAAATATTTTGATATGAACATGTTAAGATCCCTGAAAATAGCAGTAGAAAGACTATCTCAACGTTTGACAGACCTTTTCCTGAAGCAAATTCTGTTGGCTGTAAACGAAGAAGCAACAATATGAATTCATATTTAGAATTTGATGGACAAGTTCCTCATACTGCTGTTCGAAACAATGCTTGGATTATACAAACTTAAGCTTTGGACAGTGACGAAGTGCTTCAAGTCCTGACCACAAATTAATAAATGTATTATGTTATAACTTAATTTTCTTTAGGTAAAAGGCCTTAGCCATGTTCATAATGTTTTGACAGAAAGGTATTCTCATAACAAGGTGCAAAAGGTTCAAAATTATGTTAATTAAATAGCCAAAAAATGAAGACATGAGTTCCAGTGTGTTTCTGCATACCCCCATTCTTATGTGGATTTGTTGCTTCAGTTGCAGGTTACATCCCCACTTCTCCTACCAAAGGTGCCAGCAGCACTCCTGTTCCCAAAAAGATTCCCAACAGACCGACAGACCCGCCACACAGGGGACCCTCGCTTACCAAGTACGTCTGTTTGTTTGAAAATGATGACTTTCCACAGAATGTTTTGAAAGACAGAACAATAGAAATGCCAGCATAGCATATATAATTATAAAAATCAAATCACATTAGCTCTGGATTCAGTTGCATCAATTTGAGTGTACTGCATATTGATGCTAATTCAACCAGTTTCTCCTATAAAGAGCTTTGAAATTACATTAGTTGGGAATCAGAGCTATATAATTAAGTTTAGGAGAAATTAATTGATAAGAGCAGCATCTGGTCCACATGGTTTTCACTGAATGTTCTGATGTATAGGAAAGAGCTATCACTGGTCTGAGTCTAAAAACGCTGCTCAGTGGTTTCAAGCTGCTTCTTTTTTTAAGTGCTTGGGGAATTGTCAGCATCCCATTAAGGATGTAATAAAAGTTAAAAAGCTGAAACACAGTCGTGAAAGGTTTCCAAAGAAAAACCACCACAGATGTCTCCATTACCCTTTTTTGTGACGAGACAAGATTATGACAAGCTGGGCTTTCTTCTTATTTTCCTCAGTTGCACTGACAAGGATTTAAACGCTGGAGGCTGCTTGAACACAGTGGTGACAGCCCCTCATGGTGAGAACACAACAAAACATACTTTTGATCTTTGCAGACTGGCTATAAACTAAAAATTATACTTGTGTTTTTCTGTCAGTAATACTAAATATATATTTTTAAAAAGTTCAAACAGTTTTTATATGTCCTACACAGAAACACAGTACTGGTTATAACATTAAGTTAGTTGTTTCTTTCTGTCCTATAATCTAATTTATTTGTTTGTATTTTTAATGTTTTCCAAAAATCTCTTAGAAATTTTTTTGACACAAATGTTGCAAACTGCAAAGAAAAAAATTTATTTAACTGAGAAAATCTGCTTATCTGTTGTGTAGAAAATGCATTCTGTCATTCTTATTGAATTATAAATTACAAAAAAAAGGCAAATCACTTTATTTGTAGCTAAACAATAAAATGGCTCAGTCCTAATGTAAAATGTTTGCATTTTTTATTTGATGACATGTAGGAGAAGGACTTCATATCAGCTATGTGATTGGTGGAGTTCTCACCATCCTGGCGATTCTGATCCTGATTGCTGCTTTTATCATTTACAGGTCAGTATCCCACTTATTGCTCAACCCAGCCATACACTTAAACTAAATATAATTTGACACTTGACAATTATTTTTCTTGACCAACAGACACAAAAAGTCTAAATTTGCTGAACCCAGTGTGAGCAATCTGACCTACAGTAACCCCTCCTACCGGACATCCACACAAGAGGTCAAGATCGAAACATCGCAGAAGCCTCCGATATACAACCAGCTTCGATATAAGAAAGAGGTAAGGGGCATGCTAAGAGCAGAGTCATTGTAAGGATGACTAATGAATTTTGGGGATAGCGTTAATGTTCCTGTTCAGATTCTTCTCTCTGAATGTTGCAGCTTGTGGTTTTTATTGGCCACAGACACCAGTGCTCATCTTCTCCCCATTCTTTTCTTCATCGCTGCAGCTCTCTCATCCCTACAGCTCTCTCTCCCCCTTTATCTTTTGACCCACTTGTCCCAAGGAGAGGTAGCTGCACAGCATGAAGGAGTGGTGTCCCAGTGGTTTTAGATTGTTTTTCTTTACCTCAGTTTATTACTGCATGAAAACTACGATCCAAAGATTGCTAACATCTCTTTTGTGCAGTTTTTCAAGCTTAATAGTGCATAGATAAAACATGACTGAATGGATAAAAATGCTATCTGAAGCATGCATAACAATCTCCTCAAGATCTCCCTGTTAAGTTTCAATTGTCCAGTTCCAAAATCCACAGATTAAACATATAGCACCTTACTCTGAAGGGTAAAAACTAACAGAAGGGCAAACATAATTACTAAAAAAATAGCCTCCTTCAAGCTGCAGTATATCATTTTTATAAAAGATATATTTTGTCATATTTGTTGAAACTGTCACTATGTCAAGACAGTATGGTATGAGACAAAATCATGCCAGTTCTAACTATAAACAACCAATCAGAGCCAGGAGGAAAGTCTTAGCGCTGTCAATCATGCTTGTGTGTGCCTTCTCACCTTCCCCCTTGGACTCTGCTATGATATAGCTTCTCCCCGTCAGTAGAACATGTGGTGTATGCTAATGCTAGTACCCATGACCATTGATGATGGCAGATAAAAAAAATTCCTGTAACAGTGGTTTCTCCGCCATTAGCACATTTATCAACATATTCACAAGTTTGATTGAGAGCACTCAGACCTTCCTCCTGGTTCTGATTGGTTGTTTTGACCAGAAGCAGCATATTTTTTCCAGACTGCAATAGTGGCACATTGAGGAGGTGGAGGAGCTCGACCTTTTGTATCTGTCTAATGTTATACTGTCATGACATGACAGTCATGACAGTATAATATGTAGTTTTTTTTAACTTTTTTTTAACAAATAGGCCTATGTAAAAAAAAAGAAAAGAAAAAGAAAAACAATTTTTTTTTAATAAAGATTATATACTGCAGCTTTAAGCCATTAGTTCTGACTTATATTTTTATTGGAGTGATAAACTGCCTGCTTTTTGATTAATCCAACTAGTAAAATTAGTTTTTAACATGTTGAAGATTAAGTACTTCATAATGTTGCACACTTTAATTTGAAGTAGAATTGCCTGTTTTTGGATAAGTGTAAATAACAGAAAAACTAAAAAAAATTATATCAAAATGAAAACCCATCATTTCTCTTTTACTTCATTACTATGTACCTATCATCCTGAAAAATCTTGCATAAATAAAAGGGCATGGGGCATGATGCTTCTTTGAAGGCACTATGACAACCATTTTGATCAACAGTTTGTCTCCTCATCCAGGGTGGAGTGGATGGAGGCTACACGAAGGAGAAGATCCGCATAGTGGAGGGTGTGTGCCTCCTGTCCAGTGAGGAGCTTTACTGGGACGACCTGAAACAGATCAAGCCGTCCCGAGGCGGCCTGCACACCTGCATGCGCACGGACACAGTGTCCCTGCAGACCAGCAGCGCTTCGCTCGATGATGGCGAGACAGAGCAGCTCCTCCAGGAGGAGGCATCTGAGTGCTCCTCTATAACCACACTGACCCCCTCAGCCATTACCCCGCAGCGCCACGCCCAGCACAGCCTGCCCGACACCGGCTGGGCCTCCATACGCAAACCCTCCACTGAGAGCGAAGTGTGAGAGAAATTTCCTCTGCGCTTCATCTCAACTATTCATCACATAATACACACACGCACACGCATGCAGACACCTGTGTTCAAAGCTGGTACAGATTCAAAGATTAACTGAAGCAAATGTAAAGTAATAGTTCATATGAACCCGGTTAGACACAACAAACAACTTCTGTCTTTGAAACTGGAGCTCCGTCCTGGTTAAACACGTACACACCGAACAGCAGAACTCTCAGTGCCACTTCCTCCAGGCAACGTGATAAAATAAAGGAGCATGCCGGTGTAAGAAAGCAAAAGACTCCTGGGAGGATGTAAACAGAGACACTAAAACTACCTGGAGCCGATTTAAAGGACGGAAACTCGACAAGACGAACACTTCTCTGTGTACCTCACGTCTGCCTACTTTTTGGAACTATTTTTGGGACAAAACTAAAGCTACATATTTCGTTCAACAACAGTTCTCACTCGGATGCCAGTCATGTCTATATGAACTCTATTTATAAACCTTTTCTTTTTTTACTTGAGTGGGTTTTTGATGAGTGTTGTGTGAGCAGTTTGTGCAGCAGGACTTTTGTTTTATGACGGTGCCAAAGGGCGAGACTTCACACGGTCTCCACGCTTCCCTCTCCGCCTTCACTTGCATTTGAGATTCATGAAAACTCTTGGGCAGTTTTTTTTTTTTGTTTTTTTTTCTGCGCTTACTTTACAAACTGGAAAGTAAGCCAGTTAAATGTTGCTGTTGCAGGTTAGAAACCTCACTCCAAATATTTTCTCTTGATTCTCATAAAGCCTCCAAACAGGAAAAAAGTGATCTACTCTGATGGTCTACGCATTTTCTGCAAGCGAAGCTGAAAGTCTTTTAGTTTATATTTCAGAGCATGTTTTAGTTCCTTGAACATAGAAAAACAAGCTTTGAGGACGCAAATTCCTGAGTGTGAAACACTTTAATCTTTCTCCTTCAGTTTTATATTTAATATCGTATTAATTAAAATGTTGATGACGTTTTTCTTAGCTGCATAGCCTTTCAGATAGACACAAACATCTGAATACACCATCATCATTCTCATTCAGCATATCATTCTTTGATCTTCCCCCAAAAAAGAGCAATATTTTTTTGCTGAGGTTTTCTCTACGGTTAAATATGACCTTTTAGTAGCACTTACTTTTAGAATGTAAAGTTCTTTAATATTAACTAATTCAGTATGGATAAAACCAACTCCTCAGAATTCTGTTTATTTATGTTCCCATTTTAAATGTGTTATACATTGGTTTTTACACAGTATTCCCATGTCTGTACGGAAATGATCATATTAAAGCTCTTTTTAGCAACTTGATCACAGTTCGATTTGGCTCTCTGCATTCTTGGCTTACATTTTAGATGCAAGTGGGTCGGAAATCTGGCATAAAAGTATTTGCTTGGTTAAAAGATAACCTGGCTTTATCAGTTTGCATCCTTAAAGCAGCCATCAACAAACGGTACAGCGTGCAAGTCCCACCACCTCAGTGAGGATTCTCATTTCTCTACCAAGCAGTTTTTGGGTATTGCTTTAACGTTTGACTACAGACCTTGCTGTTTAAATGCAGTACGTAATCCTATATCACTATACAGACAAATATATCTTTTAGACATAATAGAGATGTGTATTTTGAAGTATCTGCTACAAGCTCAGCAACTTGCTGATTTGCTGCTAGACTTAGCACTGAGGCCAATGGAAGAGGGTCTTGGCAGCTACATAACTACAGTCTCTAAGGATTAGTTGACAGTAGGAGCCTTTGGAGCATCGTGACGACCCAGTATTAAGTTATCCCGGCTCACAGTCTCTCCAACTCTGCTGCAGGAAATGCTAGAAACTGTACAGATTTTACCATGTGGATTGAAGCAAATGTTTCTGTTTATATTGTGTTAATGGATTTGTAAAGTCTTTTGTACAAAGGGATTTCATGACCGTTTTTAGACTCGTATTAATTTTACTCACTGGAGAGAAAAAGGTTTTTTTTGTTGTTGTTGTTGCTGTTTTTGCTGGATTATTTTAACCACTGTGTTTTTAAGCTTTGTAAATGATAGGGAAGGTGCCAGTTATTTAATAGTGCTCTTTTATCTTATGAAATACTGGTCACATATAGTTGTTGTAAAGTTAACAGAGGTATTTATGATTTTTTTTGGGTTGTCATTTATGTGTAAATATGAAAAGACTGTATATGTATTTTCCTGGCAGTACTAACAAGCTGTGTTGTGTGATATAGTGAATTATTCCTTTGCTATCTTTTAATATAAAATGGCATTTGCATTTCAGTGAAACATTTGACTCACTCATCTTTGCAGTTTTTCTACTACATTTTTTTTTACATTAGGTTTATTTCTTCAGAACTGAAGGGAGAACATGATCAGCTATAATTTCAAAGTATGGCATTTTAACAAGGGCAAATAGTAACTTTTTTTCCCAATTTGCATTCAACTTAGCAAATTGTCATTTCTATATGAGTCAAGTAGATTTTTCTGGTGTATAAAATGTATATCTAGTAAACCAGTGTAAAAGAAAAAAAAAGTAATTACATTATATGGGTTGTTGATCTCTGCCTGATATAATGTAAAACAAAGTATAAAAAGCAGAAGAAAAGTTACGCTGAAATTTGCAGAATAATTTTACGTGGCCTCCACTTGCATTAGGTACAAATTCAGCCCTCCAGCAAATTGAACTGATGCAAATGAAAATGTTTTCTATTTTTTAGGGTGAAATTTTCAGACATATTTTTTTATTTGAGAAATACGTAATGTTTCCACTCTTGCTTTCATTTTGATATCGCAGTAAGAGAGAGAATAAAAGCGGCAAATATTTTAAAATTTCTTGGATTATTTATTTATTTGGCTGGAAATAGATATCATTCGACCCAACAAAATTCTATACATATTTAAAGAAGATAAACATATTCATATGTTGGTTCCAAGAAGATTTAAATAGATTATAATTTGATGCAGTTTCAAATGGTAGAATATCTTGATAATAAATTGTAGAAAATATAATGTTGCACAAAATGCTGCATATTGCAAGACAATATGCATAATAAGATAATTGTGGGTAAAATCCCTTTATTGAAAAGTTTCACGACGTTTTGTCTAGTTGCGATATAAAAAACCGAAAATGTACGTATTCTCGCGAGCAAGACCGCGACCAGCGGGATTTTGGTGAGACTTTGATAAAAGAACATGGTGAGCGGTTTGTAGTTGGGTGATTTAAGGCAATCCGTCTTCAAATGCTGTATGTGCCTGGATTTTTAGGGAAAGCGAACATCATGGTTTAAACGCCTTTCAATCCAGGCTTATTTCCGCTAGGTGGCGGTAATTCATCTGAAAGTTGTTTGCCAGCCACTTTGTAGAGAAAGGCGAAGAAAGCTCGAGCTGGTTTGAACCGATTAGCCATGTGGTTTAAAATGAAAGAGACACGCTGTACTGAGAAAGCAGGTAAACTTCCCGTTTTTTAAGCTTCGAAGTTGCAGTACGACGTTAATAGACTCGTCGATTCAACATAATGCATATATCTTTAACCTTCGTAGGTTTTGGGCAAGAACTGTTATTTTGAAGTAAATGTTTGATGCTGCCTTCATTAGATTGCTAACACTTAAGCTAATTCGGCTACCTGGTGTTTTATGATCTTTAGTAACATTATGACCGGTTAATTCAGCCGATATTTTACCTCCCTAATCAGACTTTGTTGTGGGATATTAATTATTAAACCCTTCGACTCTGTTCATTGTCATTAGCAGACCTGCTTGTTTTCTTTGTTCACAGATGCTACTAATTACAAGGAACTTGCCTCGGGAGTAAGAAAAGTGTTTAGCGCCAGTCACGGTGGATTGCGCTGAATGGATGAGGCTTCCCGTCGGTTTAAATTGGAGTTCAAGGTACAAACAAGATGGGCTCAAATTCTTCTTAGTACAAGATCAAATCAACGGGATGGTGGGTGTGAGAGTGATGAGTTGCACTAATCAGTTGGGGTGTTTGCTGCAGTGGCATGAGCATCTCAATCCGATCCGACATGAGGAGACAACATGTGCGCTGGGGCCATCTGACTACACCCCCATCCATAAAGAGAAACAAAAGATGTAGAAATAATTCATTTAAGCATGTTTCCTTGATACGTTTTGTCATAATTTATTCACGTGATTGATTAATCTGCAGAATTTCAAAACGTCATTACAAAGAATGGTTGTGCTTTGTTAGTATCTCTTGCTTCTGCCTTGTTGTCTAATCCCTGCCTGATTTATTATTGTTGAGATCAGGGCTCTCTGTGGGCCTAAGCATCCATTACAGAAAGCCTTTTTTCCCTTCACTTGCATAGTGTTTTATGGTAAGCTGTTTTTGTCAGAGACTGAAGCTTCAAAGTGCTGCTGTACACTTCCCCCAGAGGTTTAAGAAAAGGGATTTTTCTTTTCCCCTCTCAGAAGGAACTCTAAAGTGTTTTTACTCTTCAGCATCTTCATATGCTTAACTTGAAACAATTTGCACAATTTATTTTCTTATTTTGCTGTAAAGCACTTAGAATAATGGGTTTCTCACTCTGTAGCCTCAGGCACTTTTTTTTTATCATTTCACATAGAATTAATGTAAACAAAAGAAAAGCATATAAATATGATGTTCCTCTTTATATAAATTCTTAACATGGATCTTATTTAACAAATGTGTTTGAAATCTGTTTTCCTCAAGCATTGTTTTGACATATCATTTAAAGTACTTTTAATATGTTACACTGAGCTAAACTAATTTTTTATTTATTTATTTTTAATTAATTTTCTTGGAACGCCTTTTAATCTATTCATTCTGATTTGTTCCTGTTTTTATGGTGTCTAGAGTCGGGAAGCGAAAGGAAAAATCCTGTGAAGATTCAAAGGCTCGGCTCTGCAGACTTGAACTGGAACGTCTTCGTCTCTAAAGGTCTGTAGGAGTTAAATATTCTCTTTTTACCAGAGAAGTAAAACTGAATTGTGTAACATCCTCAAGACTCTGAAGTGAGTCAGTGTGCCTCCATTCCCTTTGTTTTCTTTAGAACTTTGACGTGCCTTTCCCAAAGATTAATGGGAATATTCAGCTATGTTACTTTATAGTAGGAACCTTAATCTCCACATTTTCTCAAATTTATAGGAGCTGAAAATTCTTTTTAAATGCATGCACTGTCTGTGGTTTACAGTTTCTGTTTATTTTACAGTCAATAATGACCAGACAAAAAAAATCACTTTGGCTAAAAATGACTTAGACCATTATTTTAGGAAGGTAATAACATGTTTAACCATTTGGACGCGTTAGTCAAATGAGCTGCTTCAACAGGTTTTTTTTTTGTTTTTTTTTTGTTTGTTTGTTTGGGGCCGCGGCGGGGGGGGGGGGGGGTGGGGGGGGGGGGGGGGGGGGGGGGGGGGGGGGGTTGGGGGGGGGGGGGGGGGGGCGGGGGGGGGGGGGGGGGGGGGGGGGGGGGGGGGGGGGGGGGGGGGGGGGGGGGGGG
>CAEFZX010021871.1:0-11085 GCA_903066825.1 Alfaro cultratus | reverse complement strand
AGTCACCTGAAATGGTTTTCACTTCACAGGTGTGCCCTGTCAGGTTTTTCTACAATCTAATCTACAATTTTCATAGTCATGAAAATAAAGAAAACCCATTGAATGAGAAGGGTGTGTCCAAACTTTTGGTCTGTACTGTATGTAATTAAATATTTTTACATTGAAGTAATAACATTTGTTCATATGTAGAATTTAAATAAAAATAAATTATAAAAATGTTTAAAATAAATTGCTGAATGTATAAAACGTAGTAATCTTTTCTAGGGTTAAAATTCAGAATTATGCACAGACGCAAAGGTGCCTGCTTACTATCAGAGAGCAGTAGCGCCTACAGATGTATGGCTGTACGCACTGTACGTACCTTGAGATTTTTCTACAAGTAAAAAAAAAGAAAGGAATAGATTTTGGATTTTCGATATAAATGCACATATAGGTGAGCCTATATGAGCGATCCGCGCCGAGATGAACTTCACAGATCAAGCCAAGACAGCGTGCGCAAAGCAGTCAGCACGCAGAGGTGGTAGCAGTCTGATTGGTGCACGCTCCTTGTTCAATCAACTGTTAAAAACTATAAAACTACAAACCTATCTTTCTTTCAGGAATAATTCTTCCCTGCCTTTAAATACTCACTGCAGAAGAAACACTTGCAGTCTGGCTTATTTAATAATTGACAAACAACGCTTGGCGTGGGGGACACGTAAAGCATGGTGCCCGACAGGCCTATAATATACACTGGGGGAAACCCTGGACTAAAATAAATGGTCAAAGGAGAGAAATGTGTGCAAGTGATTACTGAAGTACACTAAAACTAGATAAATTATTCAGTAAATCAGAACTGAGCAACAAATTATATTCACTACATCTCTGGAGACTTGTATAATGCAGGATAAAGAAGGAAGAGGAATTTATACCTTTAGATCATTTGTGTTCATCTTTGGATTCATATTCTCTCCCAGGATGATGATGGTTGGATACAGACGCCCCCTGGAAGAGAAAGATCTTTGGTCTTTAAACCCTGATGACTGCTCCCACAGAGTGGTACCACAGCTGGTGCATCGCTGGAACTCAGAGTGCCAAAAAGTCAAGAGGTCAGCAAGATAAACAGTGAGGGTCAACTTTGTTAAGCAGGACTAACTTAGTACTCTCTGCTGCTTCTCTCCAACCATTTCTTGGTTCCAATTTCCAACACTCTTCCAATTTGTATCTTTATACAAATTGGAAGAGTGTTGTGTTACTGACTTACAAATTACTGACTTGCAAAGTTAGTAATTTGTAAGATCATCTTTCAGCTGCAGATGATCATGGTTTTCAAAACATGATACATGTTTTGAAAACCATGTATCATTTTCCTTCCACAATTAACAATTATGCACTACTTGGAATTGTTCTCTTTTAAAATCCTAATAACTGACATTGACATTTTTGGTTGTGATATAAATAGAACTAAAATTTAAGCAGTGTGAATATTTTTGCAAGGTAGTGCGTGATAAAATACCCATCCATTCTGTTTTCAGCAGAACCGAGCAACAAATGGTATACTCCCCTAAACGGGCTCCACATGGTGAGAACAGAGAGGGCCAACATGTCGAAGAGTCTGAAATCCTGCTCCTAAAGTCTCCCAGGAAAACAAAAGAGCCTTCGTTGCTTTGGGCATTGTGCTTGACCTTCGGACCCTACTTCCTCATCTCCTGCCTCTATAAAATAATCCAGGACATTCTCATGTTTGTTGGTCCAGAGATCCTTAGGTGAGTAGATTAAATATCAAGTTTTTGACTTGATATTTAGAGTTTTATACAATGAAATTCTATTTGTAGCATTGCTTGGTTAATGATCAATGGCTTGCGTGATGGTTTTTCTAATCACACTTAAAGTATTAATTGCGTGGACTAGTGTTTCTACATCGAGCTTATATTTCAGAACAAGAAGGAGACAGAAATAAAAATTTCTGAACAGTTACACTCTGGGTTTCCACTGACATACAGTAATTGACCAAATTAGAATTACAAAAAATAACACATCAAATTTTTTTTATTTACCGTATACTGTATATTGCATATAATAAATACACTTTTTGTTGCACCACACAAGCCACGCCTGTTAGTATACTGTAGCAACAACAGTAAATTTTATTATTTATTATTCTTTATTCATTGAGGTCATTATGTTGTGTCTTTTTTCTTGATTCCATCAGACTGCTTATACACTTCGTGAATGACTCCAGCGCCCCCTCCTGGCAGGGCTATTTTTACACTGCTTTGCTCTTCATATGCACCTGTGTGCAGTCGCTGATTCTTCAGAGGTACTTTCATGTCTGCTTTGTCTCAGGCATGCGTCTGCGGACTGCCATCATCGGAGCTGTCTACAGGAAGGTACTGGCAACAGTAGCACTGTGCTTTAAAAACATTGTAGAATCTTCTCTGTAAAATAAATTCATGGGGAAAAAAGTCTTCTTCCGAACCTTTAAAGAAGTTCCAAACTACAGCATTTATGGTTTCTGTTTACTGACGAGCTGGGCCGCATTCACATGGCATTGAAAGTTCCCAGTTTGTGGGTCTTTTGTGACACTTTTTGTTTATGTTGTTTGCGTGTAGCGCACTGCTGAATTGGTATATTATTGTTTAGCTATTATTTAAATTATGACTGAGTGGTTTTCTAACATGACGGAATTTTAACATGATTTATCTACAGACAGAGAGTTGTTTCCTCCAATTATACACATGCCACTTGAACTTCACGTAGGTCTCATGCAGGAATGGGAGTAATTGATTAAAAAACACCTATGGCACCAAAAGTGTTATCGGTCCCGTGACCGATAAGTCATATCAGACCGATAAGAATGATGTCATAATTTATTGTTATCATGCATCCCTAGTAATTTTAATTCCCAAGTAAGTTACTTCTTCGGCCAAGGTAAAGAGAAAGGAACTATCTGTTTATAATGCTAAATTATTGATATCTTAGCAATATTATATTGATATATAATAATTTATTATATATCAATATAATAAATTATATTTCTTATAATATAATAATTAATATAATAAATATAATATATATATTATATAATATAATACTATATATATATATATATATATAAATATATAATATGTATATTTATTATATATTTGCTTAAATCAGCAAATAAATCTATTTGCTGATTTAAGTGTTTTAAATCATCAAGTGAGACCGCAATCTCAGCACCTTGCCCAAAGTGGGAAGAGTACAGGTTATGGTCAAAAAAGTTGTTTTAAATCAGCAATTATGTTGATAATTGTAACTCACATCTAATGAAAACCCCATATTCAGTATCTCTGACAATTGGAATATTACTTAAGACCGATACAAAAAAAAGGATTTTTAGAAATGTTGGCCAACTGTGAAAAGTGTGAACATGAAAAGTATGAGCATGTTCAGCACTCAGTACTTAGCTGGTGCTCCTTTTGCTCAGATTACTGCAGCAATGTGGTGTGACATGGAGTTGATCAGTCTGTTGCACTGTCCAGTTGTTATGAGAACCCAGGTTGTCCAGATGTGACCTTCAGCTATTCTGAATTGATGTGTCTGGTGTATCACATCTTCCTCTTCACAATAGCCTATAGAATATCTATGGAGTTGAGGTTGCTGGCCAACCAAGAGCAGAGATGCCATGGTCCTTAAACAAGGGACTGGAGCTTTGCCACTGTGTGCAGGTACCAAGTCCTATTGGAAAATTAAATCTACATCTCCTAGTTGGTCAACAGCAGGAAGCATGAAGTACTTCTTGGTAGATGGCTGCTTTGACTTCGGACCTCAGAAAACACAGTGGACCATCACCAGCAGATGACATAGCACCAAAACCACCAATGACTGTGGCAACATGGTTTCTTGTTTCTTTGCAGTTTTTTATTTGTTAAAAAAGTTTTAAAAAATATTTTACTGTAGTTATTTGTAAGAAAGCCTTATATTTGTTAAAAAAAAAAAAAAAAAAAAAGGGCCTGAAAACAGGTTTTGTTCTTTGGTTTCAATGGGTATTTAATTATGCTGTATAATAATTGTAAAAAATAAAGGTAACTACTTCACGGATTTCGCCTATCACAGGTTCTTTCGGAACGCAACCCCAGCAAAAAATAAGGTTTCACTGTAATAATCATTTTAGATCTTTATGTTTGAAGCCTGAAAAGTGACAAAAGGTTTAAAAGTTCAAGGTGGCTGAATACTTTTGCAAGGG
The DNA here is from genome assembly GCA_903066825.1 of Alfaro cultratus. Taxonomy (NCBI): domain Eukaryota; kingdom Metazoa; phylum Chordata; class Actinopteri; order Cyprinodontiformes; family Poeciliidae; genus Alfaro; species Alfaro cultratus. The sequence goes on along the minus strand of CAEFZX010021871.1, from coordinate 6,878 downwards.
ACTGAACCGCACTGCTTTGCTTTGTTTGGATGCTCAGTCCTTGGGATGAACCAATCTTTGGGAATGTTGGTGGGTTTAAAATGTACCAGAATATTATTTCTACAAAATATCTTCCTTAGTTTCTCTGATAATCCAGCCACATACAGAATAATTATGTTTTCTTCTTCAGTAAGGTTGTTGGCTGTTTTCTTGAAATCCTGTATGCCTTAATATAGGTTCAGTTTAGAGAATCCAATGCTTTCAAGTGCTTTTTCTTTTGTTGTGTATCCATTCCTTGTCCTTCATATCCATATATATAGTGCAAAGCACAATATGTACAACAGGAATGAACACAATGCACAATTGAAAGTTAGCTTTTTTGTAGTCAGATTTGATCATACTTTTAAATGTCAGTCTTGAGTTTAACTTTATCCTCCATAGGGACATATCACTTAGTGGATTTGCTCTTTCAGGCCTTGGTCATAAGCAACGCAGCACGTCGCACATCAACTGTGGGAGAAATTGTCAATTTGATGTCTGTGGATGCTCAGCGCTTCATGGATCTGGTCACATACATCAATATGATTTGGTCTGCCCCTCTGCAGGTGGTGCTAGCCCTCTATTTTCTCTGGCAGGTAAAATTACAGAGAATGTAAAGCTACTGTTTAAATTATTGATTGCTGATGCTTTTCTGTCTGTTTTCTTGAGGAAATAAATTCTCATTTTATCTGTTAATTTGTCCAGAACTTGGGTCCATCTGTCCTAGCAGGAGTAGCTGTGATGGTTCTGATGGTTCCGATTAATGCCGTGATTGCCATGAAAACTAAAACCTACCAGGTACACCATCTCACAACTCCTCACCTCTGGTTGTCTGTATCCTAATGACTCTTCACAATAAATACATGACATCAATAAATACATGGCATGGTTAAGCTCATCTTTTGCTGTAATCATGTGTTGAACAGGTGGCTCAGATGAAAAGCAAGGACAGTCGCATTAAGCTGATGAATGAGATGCTGAATGGCATGAAGGTGCTAAAGCTCTACGCGTGGGAGCTGGCCTTCAAAGAAAAGGTGTCAGAAATCCGGGAGACCGAGCTGCGTGTGCTGAAGAAGACAGTTTACCTGGGCGCCATATCCACCTTCACCTGGGTCTGTGCTCCCTTTCTGGTGAGTCCTGCTCTGAGAGAATGATGTTCATCATTCCACTTCTTCTCTGCCAATAAAAACATTTAAGATTAAAAACACATAAAAACATTAAAATGATTCTGAGTGTTTTCTGCTGCTCTACAGGTTGCCCTTTCCACTTTTGCCGTGTATGTGCTGATTGACGATCGGAACGTGCTCGATGCTCAGAAGGCCTTTGTGTCGCTGGCACTTTTCAATATTCTGCGCTTTCCTCTCAACATGCTGCCAATGGTCATAAGTAGCATTGTGCAGGTTGGTGGACTTCTGTTCCTCTTGGTTAGCTCTCACTGCTGTATTGGAGTATGTTGTTTGCAATTCACAATCCTCACCATGGAATTGATTCCATGCCAACTAACTGCATCACAACTCTCCACCACCCCCCAATCTGATTTATTATTCCTCTGCTGTACCTGATAGACCCTCAACTTGTTTTGTTTGATACTAACCTGTCAAAAAATGTGCCTCTTTCACACAGCCTCAATGTGTGGAGACGTGCTGTACTTAAGTGTGCGTCAACTACAGGGGGGTCACACTCCAAAGCCTTCCTAGCAAGATCTATTCAGGGATTGTGGAGAAGGGGGTCCATTGGATAGTCAAATCTTTGATTCAGGAAGAGCAGTGTGGTTTTTGTCCTGGTTATGTAACACTGGAGCAGCCTCAGCAGGATCCTGAAGGGTGCATAGGAGTTCGCCCAACCAGTCTACATGTGTTTTGAGCCTCTGGGACTCCAATGAGGGTTACTCCAGGAGTTTAGGGCACAGGGCACTTTTATACTGGCTGTTAGGCCTTTGTGTGGCCACTGTCAGTCTGGTTCGCATTGCCAGTACTAAGCCAGGCTTGTCTCCAGTGAGAGTTGAACTATGCCAAGGTTGCCCTTTGTCGCTTATGTTAAATCCAAATTAATTAATCAGTTAGTGGATCTAAAAAGATGATATAATGCTCATCGCATTTAGAACCGCCCCGTGGTATAAATGAACTAAGCAGCTGCGTAGGGCCCCCCCAGGGCTTCAGAGGCCCCATAAATGCTCACATTTTAATACAAACCATAGATTTAGAATTTTAACATTTGTTTATTCGAAATGATATTGCTGTTAAATGGTTTCAGCAGAGATTAATTACATTTGTTTAACATTTAAATTTAAGATTTCAAGTTGCTGGCAAGTTTACTTTGTAAAAGTTCAAAGAACAATCTTCATAGTTAGATTGTTTATACATATATATTTAAGTTAAGTATATTTAAGTTTTTCAAAATACAGCATACATAAATCATACACAAGAGTATGAAGCATACATATATTTAACAAATTACTGCATAAGAAATATATACTTTCACCAATACGGTAGTGAAAATAAAAGGATAAAATAACGAAAATTAAATTAAATTAAAACAAGCCAGGGCAATTATCGAAATAACTGGTTACACTGCACTGATTACCATTTACACTTTAGGATGGTACTACTGGCTATAAAGGCATTGGTGGCATACTAAGAGGCTGAGCGAGCGTGAGGGTCAGTCTTAGACTGAGAGAGATGGTCCAAAAATGGCTGGCAGATACTATAGAACTTATTAGTGGAGCCCACAACATCATACTGCAGTCTCTCCAAATGAAGAATCTCAGTAAAATCACTTAGCCACATTTTAAACTGAGGAACCTTGTCAGTTTTCCACAACCTTAGTAATACTTTCTTAGCTATTATCATTCCATACACCACAGTCATTTGCATAGTAATGCTGCAGCTCCTAAGTGAAGGAGAATATCAAAACAATGTAATCTGGGGGTCTAGAACCAACATTCACTCACACACTTCAGAAAACAAGTTGAAAATGTCACACCAATATTGGAAGAGTTTGTGGCATGACCACAACAAATGTGACAGTGAGCCATCAGCAGACTTACATTTATCACATTTTGGAGATATTGAGGGGAATATTCTGTGCAATTTAATTTTAGAATAGTGGAGTCTATAAAACACCTTGAACTGAATTAACTGGTGCTTTACATTGATAGAACATGACCGAATCCTCCCAAGACCCTCCTCCCAGACCTCACTCCCAATCTGCAAACCCAGCTCCTCCTCCCATGCAGCCCTTAAGGAGTTTGTGGCAAAATTTATTCGCTCTGCAAAGATGTCAACAAAACTTGAGATTTATTTATTTTTATTCTGGAGAGCCCAACACATTTTGCATATCTTATTTTCTTCTGGAAGAGATACGGAATTCGGGATGTTAATTCGAACACAATTTCTAATTTGCAAATATCTTCAAAAATCTGCATCCGGAAGAGAGAAACAGTTGCTCAACATTGCAAATGAAGCAAACTTTTTGTTGATATACAAATTTTTCAGTGTAGTTAGGCCTTTCAGTCTCCAATTTTTAAATTATATATCCGATAGTGATGGGGGAAAGCATGGTTACAGTAAATTGGGGCATGAACTGAGGTCTCCGGTAAGTTACAGTGTAACTTAATTTGTTTCCACATTTTCAAACAATTTAAAACAATTAAATTATTTACTCCACTATTTGTAGGAGATATTGGTGCTGAGAAAAGAAGTGCTGGAAGAGAACTGTTTATAACACTACTTCTTTCAATACCCACCCAAGGGGGGAAGGTGGGGATGTGCAGACAGTTCTTGAGCATCACCTTCCTGCCAGTATACCAAAGCCCTTGCATTCACTGCCCAGTAATAGTGCTGAAAGCAGGGTAATCCTAATCCCCCCATCTCTCTCGGTTTATGTAAGTGAGTTTTTGATAATCTATTCTTTAAAGCCCCAAACAAAAGGCAAAATTGTTGAGTCCAACAATTTAAAAAAGGGCTTTGTTAAAAAACATAGGCAGATCCTAAAAAAGATATAAAAATTTAAGCAAGGACACCATTTTAATAGCATTTATGTGGCCCATCATTGAGAGTGGGAGTGTTCTCCATTTATCAACATCTTTCCTAAGATTATCCACTTTTTCTAAAAAGTTCAATTTGAAATTTTGTTTGTGGTCTTTTGGCAACATAACGCCAAGATATTTCAGTTTGTCAGTTATGTTAAATAATAGGTTATCTAAGAATTCAGACGTAAGGCTTGCCCCTAATGACATAAATTCATAGTATAACCTGAAATCTCACCAAATGACTGAATAAGCTCTAGGAGAATTGGCACTGACTGCTCAGGATGTGATACAAAAACAACAGCATCAGACTCTGACTTGTCCTGGTTTGTGAGGACAGAGACAGATGGTTGAGTATACATTGTTTTAATACGAGATACAAATTTACTACCAAACCCAAATTCCTCAAGTACAGTCAGGCTGTAAGGCCACTCCAATTGGTCAAATGCCTTTTCATCATCCAGGCAAAGAACAGCTCACTTAAACTTACTGTCATATTTATGACACGTAATGTTCATTAACCATCTGATATTAAAAAATGAAAACCTTTTAGGGACAAAGCCTGTTTGGTCCGGGTGAACAGTAGAAGAAATATGATTATTTAGCCTATTTGCCAGTACTGTAGCGAATATTATAATGTCAGAATTCAATAATAATTTATGAGTATTTTCTCATAAATTAAAATATAATACTTGGGGGGAAAAAAAATCATTCTTCTGCCTCTCCAAATTGAATTATGTCACTAGCCTCGAAAGCACTGCCACCTGCAGTAGCCTAAATGGCAAATTCACAAAGTTAGTCCAGACAGCAGGAATGAACCCAGAACAGCAAATCAGAGAGATGGATGGATGAACCGAAAGAGAATGGATTGCTGCCATGAAAGTTAAGACATTCTGTAAATATCTATAAAAATGAAACAGCAGTATACTTTCCTGAAGAGGAGCAGGATGGGGTGTAGTTAGATGAATTTGTACCTAACTCAGTTTCTCTATCCATTACTCCTCTATTCCTAGCCAAAAACTTCATTCTTCATATAAACCTAATTTGTAAAGCACAGTAAAACTCAAAAAAGTGAGGACGAGGAAATGGTTCCCACAAATGACCTCTCTTTGTTGGTAAATATTATGATACATTTGGTATATTTAAGTATACACACATATAGAAAATAAAAAGTAAGTAGTCATAAACAACATGTGTGTGTATGTGCATATGTACACACTCATGGAAGGATTTGTGTGTGTGTGGTCAGTCAATGATAGGGTGAGGGAGATTTTTTTTTAGAAGAAAAAGAAAATAAACAGATCAGATTCAACAGAGTCAGACTTTTCCATTTCTGTTTAACTTTTCCAGCTGATTTTCCAAATGCTCACTTAACTCTAATCCCTCATTCTTTCTGTTCAGATTTTGCTTCATTCATTCACACTCTTCTGTACCTCTCTGATCCTTTTCTTCTTCTCTTTTAGGTTACCTATTTTTGTTTGTTATACTCCCATACTTTCATCTTTTTAAAATATGTTTTCTATTTTCCTTGTTCTTCCTTCTCTTCTATTCATCTTCTTTTATTATCCTTGTGCCCTCCTGCCTTTGATATTTCTAACTTTATTAACCTGTCAAGTGCTTCCTTTAAAATATGTTTTGCATTTTTCATAAATGTTTCTGTGGCAGATGCTGAGTCCATGACTCCAGCTCCTGAAGATAAAACAAGATGACATGATAAGATTTAAAGGGTTCATGACAACTATGCAATAAAAGCTTTGCAAAATTTTGCTGCAATCTCTATCTTCACATTGCTTTTTTTAGAGTAGATGTTCTCAGAAATCAAATTGCGTTGTAAAGGACCTTATCAATGTTTTTAAAAAATCCACATTTGACTTTTTCATATACTGCTGTTTTAGTGTAGTATAATCGCAAGATGGTCCTAATCTCTGTTCAGTATAGAAATACTCAATTCAGAAAGAACCAGAGATTGATGGTGTGTGCTACTTCATAGAAAATAATAGATGATTTTTTAATGCAAATCTGATGCCATAGATATGTGTGGTCGTTTATAGCACTTAGAATTTATTAATTATCTACCCAGTCCATTACCCATTACATGCACATGCTTGCTGAGTCTGATTGGATGATGTTTCTTAACCTTCCTGCCGTCTTATTACAATGCTTATGAGGAGCACAGCAAATGTCACGGTCGGACAGCAACTTAGTGTCATGGGGCGGGTTGATGGTCTTTCCAAAACCACAAAAAGTAAACCTCATAGAAGCGCACAAATGCGACCCCACCGGATCGTGCACAGGGTAAAAACTTTGTGTCGTTTAAATGACACCCGTCTCTTAAGACCGATGGAGGCTTGAACATTCAAGGGTTAAACAGTGAAACCAGGAGCAGAAAAAATTAATCTGCAAAATGTGTGGCTTCGTTTACCACCTTAAACGAAGCATGGGCTTGAACAGCAGCATTGCAGCTGAATACAAGTTCCAGTCAGAACACTGGGAAGAAAAAGCAGGTTTGATGCAGACATCATTACATTAAAATTGTGTTTCTATAGAAAAATTATTTATTATTTATTTATTATTATTTATTATTTATTTATTTAACTTTAATCAGGTAGACACCACTGAGATTATGCTGCTGCCTATCAGCATAATCTGATTGGCAGATTATGCCAAACCAAACACTAATAGGCAACTTGCTGCCTATTACTGCCAAGTTGCTGCCTAGCAGTGATAGGCAGTGTGACGGCCCCGCTGAGCCGTCCTGTGTGTGTGTGATGTAATGGTCAATTAACGTTATCAATTAAGGTCCTTGATGTGGGAGGCGCTTCCAGCACGTTTC
>CAEFZX010021867.1:0-12214 GCA_903066825.1 Alfaro cultratus | reverse complement strand
GGTCAGCAGGAGTTAGCAGGGGTCAGCAGGGATCAGCAGGAGTTAGCAAGGGTCAGCAGGGGTCAGCAGGGATCAGCAAAGGTCAGCAGGAGTTAGCAGGGATCAGCAAGGGTCAGCAGGGGTCAGCAAGGGTCAGCAGGAGTCAGCAGGGGTCAGCAGGGATCAGCAGGAGTTAACAAGGGTCAGCAGGGGTCAGCAAGGGTCAGCAGGAGTCAGCAGGGATCAGCAAGGGTCAGCAGGAGTCAGCAGGGGTCAGCAGGAGTTAGCAGGGGTCAGCAGGGATCAGCAAGGGTCAGCAGGAGTCAGCAAAGGGCAGCAGGGGTCAGCAGGAGTTAGCAGGGGTCAGCAGGGATCAGCAGGAGTCAGCAAGGGTCAGCAGGAGTTAGCAGGGGTCAGCAAGGGTCAGCAGGGGTCAGCAGGAGTCAGCAAGGGTCAGCAGGAGTTAGCAAGGGTCAGCAGGAGTTAGCAGGGGTCAGCAGGAGTCAGCAAGGGTCAGCAGGGGTCAGGAAGGGTCAGCAGGGGTCAACGGGGGTCAGCAGTGATCAGGCCCGGTTTCCTCAGGAATCCTGAGCCCCTTTACTGACATCATTTTTGGGAAATTCTTCAAATTTCTAAACTTTGAATAATTTTATTTGGGAAAGATAAAAGTTATTCATGAAGCATGTTTGGCCTTAAGGGATCTCCAGTGACAGAATGCTAGGAATAGTGAGGAGGACCTTTGACCTTTAGTGAGCAGCCGGATGCGACCCACATCAGTCTCAACAGGTTCTGATCTGACCCACTTCCAGATGTAGAACTGAATCGTATCCGATGGTTTTCTGAACGATCATGTCGCATTTTATCCGACTTTTACGTCATCGATGTGAGACATGCGTCATAATTCTGCAGCAGAATGAGCCAGACATGGCAAACTTCTAAAAATGTGTGAAAATGATATTATATGGGGACCTTTTCCTGCCAAAATCCAAGAGCACACATGTTCAGTTCATTTTGAAAGCAGGACTTCATGTCTTTCTTCTCAAAACTTGCAACGCTTGTACTCTAAACTTCTCCTCGCGCTCACACTTAGTCTCTGCTTGCTTACGAAAATGGCATTTGGCACAGTCACCTGGCAACCTCTCAGCCAATAGAATTAAAGTGTTGTACTGGGTGTGTTTGTTTCCTTCTAGTGGGTGAGCCTGTGTGGCTACCATCGATTGTAGCAACCTGCGCCACCCACTGGATGTAGGGAGAAACAACGATGTCAACTTTCTGGTCCGTAGTGCACTAAACATCCGCCAGCAGTGCTAATGATCGCTAACAGCTACCGATCGCTAACAGTTGCTTGTTCTCCTGACCAAAGACAACATAGTTATGACTAGATAGGTAGGTAGGTATCTATCATCTGGCCTGAGCATGAAGAGCTGCTGGGTGAAGGCAGCTGAGAGTCTGATAAGGAAGATGGAGGACAGCCGGAGCTCAGGCTCGTCTCCCGGTTCATTCCTGTCAGTTGCCCCTCCGTTATCTTGGAAACGCTAACGTGTTTAGCAAAGCTTAATCCACGAGATTAAATCAGATCAGGTTCAGAGTGGAGGTTAGCAGATCGATTTAATTACTGGAAGATGATTTTAATAACTTTATAAATAATTTCATCCTAACTAAACATTTCCCAGCTGGTCAGGACGGCCGCAAGACACAGTCCAGCGGGTCACAAATGGCCCCCGGGCCACACTTTTAACACCTCTGCTTCCTGTTTCCACAGTAATAAAAAATAAAACATTCGCTTTACTATGTTTCTGTTTTTCCAGACTTGTCTACAGGATTCCTAGTTTTTATCTCCTAACTGGACCGATCGGCTCAGAGACGAACCGGACCGGATTTCCAGAAATTCCCCCGACATCGGATTCTGGTGGGAATGTGATCCGATAATCGGCTGCAGATTTTTCTAGCCTGTCGCCTCAGGAACAATCAGCTGATCCAGCTTGGAAAAATGTTCTGGAAGCTTAAAGTCAAACAGATAAAACTGAGGAACGTCTCCTCAGGAACCCGAAGAGCTGAACTTTTCTTTCAGCTCATTCAGAATCAGGAAAACATCCGTAAAGATTTTCCTTCAGGTCCCGTTTCCTCCAGATGCTCAGATTCCCTGGAACAAACTGTACACTTCCTGTTTCCGATGTCTACACCGGCGTTCCTCACCGACGGGCAGCTGCTGCTTCCCAGAGGAACGACTCCAGAAACATCCCAGCAGGAACAAATGGAGAAAACAAACTGAACCAACCAGAACCAGAACATCCGACACCGAGCCGGCCGCTCAGCCGGGCAGGAATCAACAGAAACAATAAGAATCTGAGCGTTGCTGCAGGACTTCCTCTGCAGGGCAACAACTCCTGGAACAGGGCCAGAACCGGGTCCAGAACTCCAGGAGAACCGACACGACTCACGGAGAGAAAAGTCCTGAAACAAACCGGAATGAACCTTTAAAGGAAAACTCTGCAGCGTCGACGCTGCGGTCGGCCTGCAGGGGGCAGAACCGGACCGGCGGGCCGAGCCTGGACCCGTTGGGTTCTGCTCATGGTTCTGGTCGGGTTCTGCCGGTGAAAGGCTAAAGGAACGTCTGCTCTGAGGAAAAAGGCACGTCATAAACACAGAGAAATCCGGGCAGCGGAACGCCGCACCAGGATCGGAGCAAAAGCTGCTTCCGGTTCCTCCTGGTTCCCTCGGAGCGTCGGGACGCGGCCGGCCCGGCTCCGGCCCGGTCCAGCCGGGTCCAACCTGGTCCGCCCGGGTCAGCACGGCGGCGGCCCCTGAGGATCCGGATCATACGAAGACCTTGGCGAGCGCGTCGGCGCCGGCGGTGCCGATGTAGCACTTGGTGGGGTGGAACGCCACGTCGTGGATGGACTCGTCGAACTTCTTCCGGTGGGCGGTGAATTCCTGGATGCAGGTCTTGCTCTCCATGTTCCACAGGCGGATGGAGCAGTCGTGACCTGGCAGGGAGATATATTCAATATTCAGAGCAGAAATGAAGCCAAACCTGAACAATAAATATAAATATTTTACATTGAAGATGAAAACATCTTTATATGTAAAATTCTGTAGTTTGGTTAAGATTCACTAAAGGAACGCTGTTACTGCATTTAGGCAATAAAATGTTTATTTTCTTATTTTAAAAGGAATTGTTTGTTTATTTTAATGCATTTATTCTATTATGAAGCTTAAATTGTTAAAGATGCAATATTTAACTTTTATAAAGAATGTTTTTTAATATATTTGTACAAACTGCCACAACATCTTTTCCCTGAGCTGCTGTCTGAAGAAACGCACCAAAACCAAGGGGGGGGTGCTTAGCGCTGTCAATCAACCTCATGTACTCGCTGCTAATGAAAGGAGGAAGGTCATAGGCAACGTCACAAGATCCTGATTGAGAGCGCTAAGACCCGCCTCCGGGCTCTGATTGGTTGTTTCCTGTTTGCGCTCGCAGAAGGAGATCGACTTTTTCACAGACTGTTTGTGTCAAACTGGTGACTGTTTCAACAAACGAATATAAAAACTTCTAAAAAAGTTTGTGCAGCTTTAACTGAACAACCTGCAGAATGAGCCAATTTTTCTGATCACCAGAATGATCAATTATTGAGATAATCAGTTGCAGCTCAGGTTCCTATAGTTTTCCACGTTTCATGGCGTTCCAGGAACTTCCTGGTTTCCTGGGTTTTATGTGGCGGAGGAACTCGAAGCGGAGCGCTGAAATCGGAGCAGGAATCGCTTTGAGCGGGTCAGGAAAATGTTCCGGTGAGATTCCGGGCCGAGTTGCTGCAGGACACTCACTTCCTGACATCAGGTAGATCCCGTTCGGGTCCACAGACAGGCAGGTGACCGCGTCCAGGTGCGCCACCATGGAGTGGATCGCTTTACCTTCAGGAACACAGAACCCGGTTAGGAGACGGAACCGCAGGTGATCCGGCCGGAACCAGCAGGGCGGCTTTCCCACCTGTGTTGTTGTCGAAGAACTGGATGTGTCGGTCCTCCTGGGCGGTGACGGTGATGGGCAGCGTGGGGTGGCTCAGGACCCGGTTGATCTTACAGGGACGCTCTGGGGAGACAGAAACCCAGTGGCTCAGAACCAGAACCTCACCAGAACCTGACCCAGAAACAAAACCATATGGGCTGGAAATGGACCCGGTGAAGAACCCGGACCCATTCAGAACCAATCCCGCCCAGACAGAACTATCCAGCCCATTCTCACTCCCAACTCGTCATATATTGACGCATGGTCAATCCGTCATCGTCACGTTTTGACGCGTGGGGTACCCCCTTCACGTCCGATATTGAAGCGATGAGTTTTACCCTATGCCTAACCGTAATTTTTGCCCTAAACCTAACCAAATCGTGGGGTTTTGAAGGTTCAGCAGCGTTTGCGCCAGACCTTTGCGTAAATAATCCAGGTAAAATGTGTGCTTTTCCGAAATCGTCAAAATGTGACGCTGAGGGAGCCGTCCCAAATCGTTAAGTATTGACGCGAAGGGGGTACCCGAGGCGTCAAGATGTGACGCTTGGTCAGTACGCGTCAATATATGACGAGTAGGGAGTGAGAATGTGTTGAACTATCATAGGTCCGCTAACCCCTGGTGGGTGGGACAGGATCGGATCCGACTGCTACCAGAGTACAGAAAGCCGTTTGGGATCACTCACATGTTTGGATTTAGCCTGACAGAAACATTTTCACCATGTCATTTCACTCATTCATTAATGGAATCAGACCAGCTAATTATTTAGCTTCATGCTAAAAGTTTACATCATATTTAACCAAATACTGTGGAATCGCAGGTTTAATATTTAGCTTGATGCTAAACATTTTGTTTGCTAATTAAGTATTTAGTTTGAAACTGACATTTATGAATGAATGAATGAATGACTGACATGCTGAGAATATGACCCATTTTCTTCTTTTATGACAGGATAACTAACCCAGCGTAACTTTGGAAGCGCCGCCCCCTTGCAGCAGGCTCAGGAAGTTGCTCCTGCTGGGATTTGTATTTTTATTATAAATAAATTCAAGAACTTAATAGTTGGAAGCTTCATGGAGAATAATGTAATACAGTGCAGCACAGCAGGGTGGCGCTGTTCGGATTTGGAACAATAATCTGGAGCTCAGCCACTCCAGCTCCACCCTGAAATCGTCCCGATCCGTGCCGGGTTTTCCCTCCAGCCCGTTCTACCTGCAGGCCCGGCGGAGTCGAACTTCAGGACCAGCTGCTGCGACTCCATGTTGAAGAGTCCGATGTGACCCGAGTCGAACGACGTCACCATGTAGGCCGGGTCGCTGCTCACCAGGTCCACAGAGGTCGCGACACCCAGGTCTGCAACAGAACCACAACACAGGTCTGCAGCCTGGACCCAACCGGGTCATCAGCAGAACTTCTCTAACAGAATCAGACCGTCTGGCACTGCTGTCGAACTCAAGGCCAGCGGGCCAGAACCGGCCCGCCACATGCATGGATGTGGGTCCTCACCTCCGTCTCCGTTGAACACGGCCAGCGCCGGAGAGACGTCGGTGGCGTTCCAGAGCCGGACCGTCCCGTCGGCCGAAGCGGACAGCAGGCGGTGGTGAGGCGAGCTGTAGACCAGGCGCCACACGGCGTCCGAGTGGCCGCGCAGCGCCCCCCGCAGGACGGAGGCCTCTGTAGCCGGACACAGACAAGCCATCGTTAGAAGAGGGCTCCACCGGGCCGGGCCGGGCCGGCGGAGCCGTACCATAGGAGTCGTACGGGTCGACGTTGGGGCTGGGGGTGTTCCAGCTCTGGATGGTTCCGTCCGACCCGCCGCTGAAGCACTGGGCGCCGCTAGAGCTCAAGGTGACGCTGAGGACGGCGCCGCTGCACACAGAGACGGTACCGTTAGAACCGGTTCTGACCCGTCCAAAACCAAGTCCAGGCAGGTTCTGACCCGGTCCAGGTTCTAATGGGTTCTGATCCGATCCAAATATTCCAATAGAGTCTGATTTGAACCAATCAGGTGTGGAAATGCAGATCTGATATATTTTATGGTAATAAAAACAGGAACGCTTGTAGGGAAACGTGGAGCGGATTTCAGTCTGCAGGATGTAACTCAGTCGTCTTTAGGAAGCAGACAGGAAAGCCAGGACTGGATCAACTGGAACCAAACATACTGATCTGGGAAGCATATCAATGGGGTCAGGGGTCATGGGTCAGGGCGGCTCACCTGTGAGCTCTGAAGGTGTAGATGGGCTCCACGTCTAACGCTGCACACCTGGAGAAACAGAACAGGAAGTTCAGATGAAAACCAGTCCAACTGAAGCACTTCCCATAGCTCCCAGCGTCCCATAGCTCCCAGCGTCCCATAGCTCCCAGCGTCTGAACCTCCTCCGCTACTCATCGTCTTTATCATGTTAAAGCAGCTCCATCAGGAAACACTGCCCCCCTCAGGCCAGACTGAGAATTACATCAGTTACAAATTCAGAAATAAAATGGAAAATCCTGTATTGTTCAATGCATTAGAACCGAAAACTCCCACTTTGTTGGAGCAGTGAACACATCATGAGGCAGCTGCCCGGTTCTGGGGTCAGGTAAAGTGCAGCTAACGCCGCGGCGGGCGTGGTGCCTCACTTCTTGGAGGGCGCCGTCTTCTGCAGGTTCCAGAGCTTCAGGGTGTGGTCGTCGGACGCCGTGACCAGAACCGGCTCCACCGGGTGGAAGGCCAGGCCGCGCACCGAGTCGAAGTGGCTCCGCAGGGCAAACTTCGGGTTCCACGTTTTCCGCAGAGCCTCCGAGTTGGAGGCCATCTGGGAGAGACGAGACGGTCTGTTCATCCAACCGGTCATCCAACTGGCCATCCAACCATCCAACTGGCTATCCAACCATTCAACAGGAACATGTCTCTGGACTCACGTCGTATCCCAGACTCTCCGCCTCGTTGGTGACCGTCAGCTGGGCCAGTTCTCCCAGCTCTCCCAGTTCTCCCAGCACCAGCTCGTTGGAGACGGCCTCGTCCACTCTGCCCAGGATGAAGGACTTCCCTCCGGACGGCAGGAACGCCATCGGCTCTGCAGGGACCAACAGCAGGAATGTAGCCGTGCTGGGGCGCACCGGCGCGGCGGAGGGGGCGGAACTTACCGTCATCCGGTCGACCCACTTCCTGTTCGCTCAGTTTGGGAACGTTGGGGCGGGACGGAGGCGACACGGCCGGCGGCAGGGGCGGGGGCTCCTCGGTGTCCCGCAGGTTAGCCAGCATGTCCTGCAGCTTGGAGCGGTTCGGCCCTGAGGAAGAGAAGAGGAGGAAGAAACAGAACCAGACATCATCAGGCATGTTGTGTCTCCAGGGGGCGTGGCCTAAAGAGGTCAACACCTCCAAGGTGTGAATAATTATGAGGCAGCAGCTTTTGTGGAGGTAAAAACAGATTCAGGAGCTCTGAGATGAAAAATGACCAACAGTTTGTCAGAGATGCTCCAGAAAACGCTTCAAACAGCCAGCGGTGGGAACATGTCTGCTAACAGCAGAGCTAACACTTAGCGTAGTGCTTTAGCACATTTGCTAACTCTAAAGACGTGTAGCGCATTTAGCTTCTACTACTTTTGCCAGATGAATTCTGAATGCTAATTTACTCGGCTGTTTTGTTAACGATCAGTTGAATAAAGTTTGACGTGTTAAGTTTGAGCTAACGACTGCCCTTAATTTGAAGTCAGTTTACACAGCAGTTCCATTTCCTCTCACCATGTTTTCTTTTTTTCCTCAATAACTTTATTTAAAACAAAGAAACATACCGGATCACAATAAAACAGATAGTAGAGAACATAAACACCACATCTAAAGGTGTTATGGAACAGGGTTGTGTCTTTTTTAAAAAACTTGGTTGGGTAATAATTCTGGACAATAATAGTTTCCCAATAATTCTATTCTCCTAAAAAAAGTATTTTTTGTTTTACTCTTATTTTCCAATTATTTTTGATATAAACTGATAACCACGTTGAATTTTCAGTTTTAATCTGAGATTAAACTGTGAAATAAACTGTATTTATCTTCACATGTGGTAGGAGGAGCTGTTTGACAGAGTAAAGGAGGAAAAGGTTGAAAAGAAGAAGAAAATCAACATAGAAAATCCTCCTCCAGGAAAATCAACCCAGCAGATTGGAAAACCCGGAACGGAGCCTGAAGGGAAGCAGCCGGATCAGGACTCACTCTTCACTCCTTTCTTCCCCTTCCTCTCCTTCCTGTACTGCTCCTTCAGCTGGGCGATCAGGCTCTGGTCCACATCCCAGCCCAGTTCTCCCAGAGCCGCCGGGTCCTCCTTCTCTGTGGGTCAGAACCATCAGAACCAGAACATCACAGCAGGTCCAACAGAAAGGGAACAAGATAGTTACAGTCTGGAGCTGATCATATTTCTGTAAATATAATAATAGTTCAGACAGAAAAGAAGAATCAGAAGAAAAGGAAGTGAAATCAAAATGTTTAAGAAAATAAAAGCATGAATAAAGTGCAAAGTGCTGCAGTTCCTTCATCTGAGCTGCAGGGGGAGCCGCTGAGCAGCATTTCTACTGATTCTCCTTCCAGCTTATCTGGGAGTAAACGGGCCGGTTCTGATCGACAGTTGAAGTTCAACAGTGAGCTGAGACCGGAACCAGACCAGAACCTGAATCCGGTCTGGGTTCTTCCCGGATCTGGCCCGTTTGGGCCCGGTTCTGAGTTCTGAGCAGTTCTGGCTGCGTGTGAAAGCAGCTCTGAGTCACACTGAGGTGTTGAATCATTGGCTGCGTGGGAGAGCCCTCCATCACGGGTTGCTAAGCAACCAGCGAGAAGGAGAGATGTTCTGCTAAAGTACCAGAACACGGGTCAGCGTCGGATCAGGAGGTTCTGGAGGAAACCGGCTGAGCTGCAGCTTCTGGAGAACAGAGTGCTTTAAATCCAGAACTGACCAAGTTTACTGCTGTATGTCAGACCAGAATGTGAAGAGGTTCTACTGGACCCGACCCGGCTCACCCCAGTCCTCCCCTCTCCTCGGATCCGACTCGTCCAGCTCGTCCGGACTGGCCAGGAAGTCGAAGCCCTTCAGTGCCTCCTCGGTGTCGGGGTCGTCGCTGAGGTCAGAGGCGCTGGACGACGGCGGCTTCTTCCTCACCATCTGGAACCATCAGAACCTGGGTCTGGGTCACAGGAACCCGGCTCTGCTCACAGACCCAACAAGGACAGATTGGACTTACAGCAGCCAGGTCCAGAATGGTTCTGTCTTTGGACTCACTGTCCTCTTCCTCGTCTTCGTCGCTGAACTCGGCCGCGGCGCTCTCAATGAACCTGAAGGCCTCCAGAACAGTAGCCGGGTCTGACAGGTCCGGTTTACTGGAGGGACAGGCAACCCGGTTAGCACAGAGACCCGGTCAATCGGGGCTCTGAAGGTTCTGGGTATTTTGGGTTCTGGCTCGGTTCTTACCTGACCATGCCGCTGTCCTTCAACGAGGATGGCTCGGTTCCGTTCACCATGGGCCCGGTTCTTCGGTCCGGCGGGCCGTCTCCAGGTTCTCTGGACAGGCCCAGCAGAACCCGAACCCTCTGGGACTTCACGTCCAGGATGGTGTCGGTGTATCCGACCTCCTGGAGGTACCTGGAGAAATGGGCTGGGAGTTAGTCCGGACCAGGAAAAAAGTTCTGCAGGAACTTCCCAGTACGACCAGTGTAAGCTCCCTGACTGGTCAGCAGCCTCTCACTGGTCATAATGTTCTGCCTGATCAGTCCAAACCTGAACTAAGGTTCTGTTCAGAACTCCAGATCCGTCCTCTTCCTCAAGTCTTGCTTTTGTTCCAGAAATTCCCTGGCAGCAAGTCGGAACGATCTGATCCTGAAGTCGATCCGTTTTCTGTCTCAGAGATCGGACAGTGAAGGCATCAGAACATCAGAACCACCTGGACCCAGATGTTCTGATCTGTCCCTGTTTCTGATCCGATCCTTTGGACCCAGATGCTCTGATCCAGAGGGAATGCTGAACTAACAGCAGCTCTCTCTCATGAGGAAATCAGTATCAAATATTCCCAACATTCAGAACCCAATCAGAACCAGCAGGTAGTTTACCTAGAGTCCCAGAATTCCTGCTCAGCCAGATTGGATCGGTCCGGGTTGGCTCTGTCAGCCAGCGGAACGTGTGGAACGACGTTCCTGAACAGCCTGCAGCCCTCCCCCCGTACCAGTCGCTCCCGTCGCACCAACACACAATCCTCCATTCAGCGTTCCCAGACGCTGCCGGGACAAAACAGCAGAGAGGGGCGGCGTTCCCAGAGCGGGGTGGCGTTCCCAGAGTGGGTGGCGTTCCCAGAGTGGGTGGCGTTCCCAGAGCGGGGTGGCGTTCCCAGAGTGGGTGGCGTTCCCAGAGCGGGGTGGCGTTCCCAGAGCGGGGTGGCGTTCCCAGAGCGGGGCGGCGTTCCCAGAGCGGGGCGGCGTTCCCAGAGCGGGGCGGCTGTTCCGGCTGCAGCCAGCCAGGTGGTTCAGATGGGGACGCCCGTCATCACCACAAGGGAGATGACGCTGTGATATCCCAGCCTTTTTAAGCACAGTGAACTGAGCACACACACACAGATCTATCCTCTAGATTTCCCACCTTCAGGTCAGAACTGGATCTGCGGTCCGATCTTCCAGAACCATCAGCAGTTAGGAACTCAAACTGGTCCCAGTTTACCGGTGCTGCTGGTTTACATTAAGAGAGTTGATCTGTGGTAAGAAGACCTGATGGTTTCACACACATCACACCATGTGTGTGTGTGTGTGTGTGTGTGTGCGTGTGCATGTGTATGTGTGTGTGTGCGTGTGTGTGTGTGTACTCACTGTCGGAGCAGCTGCCGTCCCTGTTTCCAGCTCAGCTGATGGCTGCTGTTGGGAGGACTGGGAGCTTCGCTTTCGTTGCCTTCATCTGAGAAAGAAGCAGCCAGACCAACATCCATCATCCATCCATCCAATCATCCATGTATCTCTCCTTCATCCCTCCTTACCTGAGTCGTAACTCGGAGCTCTGATCTCTCCCTGGTTCAGTTCCGTTCCATATTTCAGTTTATGGTATTTGGCTCTGAGGAACAGCAAACAGGTCATAAAAATATCATATAAAAGCAATTTAATTCCAGCTCAGGTAACTGATTGAGCAGGTCCTTTTCAAAAGTTCTGGTCCAAATACAACAACTTCTGTTGAGTCAGAATTTAAAAGAAGGAAGTTTAGACTAATCCAGGTTTTAACGGATTGGTTCATCAGGATTTATGGATACATAAAGCTGAATATCATCAACATAACAGTGAATATTGTCTGATTGGAAGAATTCAAATAGTAAAGAGAATCGGACCAATCACACAGCCCTGTGATACTCCACCAGTAACCATTCATTTATAAACAAACTGGGATGTGTGGGACCAATCAGAGCTGAACCAGTCTGGTTCTTTTCCTCTGATCCCAACAACGTCTTCAAGAAGCGTTGTCGGCTCTGAACTGAACATTAGTGATGAAGATACATTAAACTTAAAATTTATCTTAAATCTGCAGTTGGCTGTAGGACCAGCTCTTCACCAGTCAGAGAGCAGCCTCACCTCTCCTGCTTCAAGGCATACTCCAGCATCTTGATGCGCCTCACCAGGTCCTTCTTCAGGTTTTCCTGCCCTCGCCGCTCCCCCTGTAGGAAGGCGATCTGCGCCTGCAGAGAGCATGGAGACACAAACACCGTCCGGTTTCACTCCGGAGCCGAGGCGGGAACAAACACGTTCCGGTTTCACAAGACAGAACCGTCAGGAATTCCTCTAAACACAATCTGGAAAAATTTGAAGACTAAAACCAGATGAAATGAGGTGAAACCAGTAAAGTCTGAATGTGAGTCTGTCTCCATTGGATAAGCCTCATTCCCGTGGGAGTCGAGACCTTAAAGCCTCTTGGGAAACCAGACCAGCTGACCCACCTTTGACCTCTTGACAAGTCAGGTCTCTTTCTACAGGACCGATCCGATCTGATGAGGTGTTGAAAGCTGCCATGTTAAATGTTCAGAGGAAATTTCTCCGTTTGTGATGTTTGATGCAGGAACTCCAGCAGCATTTGGACCCAATTCAGACCCGACTGAGAACCTGTCTGCTAACAGTCCGGTCGATCCGGTTCTATTGGAACCAGAACTCCATCATCTGCTCCACCTCCAGCTGCTGTGGCTCTGAGTCAAACCAACCTGTTCCCCTCCTGGCCTGTGGGGGCGCTGCACCAAGAACCACTGAA